>JACATO010002645.1:0-30522 GCA_018389105.1 Nautilus pompilius
CAATAAACAACTCTCTACCTTGTGCATCGACTTATTAAGATGCAAAGTGCTTTTTTGACATTAACTAACCTAAAAACAAAACATCGGCAAATTTGAAATGTCTCGAAACCGTACTAAGACCAGCTTTGACAAAGTTAGAGCCTAGATTTGATCTTTTATGCAAAAAATGCAATCGCATCAATCGCATTGATTCAAATGAAATGATATAATCTTATAATGATATATGATTTTAACTGCTATTATCTTTCATAACCCCTTATTTTTTCGTACATATGCTTATTTCTATCGTGCTTTTTTCTGTGAATTCTTTTTATAAATAAATAAAAAAAGTAAATATATTTTATTTCATGTTTAGCTTATGTTGATTTTTCGAAGCAATAAACTTTTTCGCGGCATTAACTTATTTTTTATTTATAAAAAATTTTGGTGGGTCACGAAAAAAAATTTTTCCAAAAAGGGGTCGCGACAAAAAAAGTTTGAAGAGCACTGATATAGAGAGAAAACTCTGTCCTGAGGTTCAGCCTGGAAAAATCCTACCTCTCCTGCCGTAAATAGTACGAAGGAGTTGGGTAGCCCGCTGCTCTCACTAGGCTGAGGTACACCAAAAATACACCACAGGTCGAAATAAGGCCTCAGACAAACAGCTGCGGCGGCCGGTCGTGGACCCGACCCAGCCCCAACACACATACGCAACCTAACAGACATACCCAAAACAACCCCCCACCCACCACCCACCAAAAAAAAAAAAAAATCACTGGCTGCTGTGATGTTATCCTCTCATCTTTAGTCAGGACCCTTGACCCCTATAATGTTTTCATGGAGACTTTCTTATGTATCAGCTGTAAACTCCAGAAAATAAATACCTGTCTACTTAGTCTACCTGGTTGGTGTCTGTAGATGTTTGAAGAAAAAAACTGTAATAAAACAGGGTGACTGATAAAAAAAAAAAAAATCACTGGATTTACCCTTGCGGAGTACCTCTTTGGATTTTACCTCTGGGAGCTTGCGTGAAATCGGATTACCGAAAGTAACCAGGACATTCAAGGTTTCGACGACAGGTAGGTCTGTTTTGTCTTTTTTGCATAAATTAACATAATTTATGCAAATTTAGTAATTGCCAATTTTGGGTATTTTTTCGATTTCTGCTGAAATTTAAATTAGCTTAGACTCCCTTGTTAATTAGGCCGCGCAAAATACAATTGTTCTTCGATTTCCTTTAGTATAAGTTTTTCTGTTTCCTTAGTTTGCTCGAGAAACTTAGTTTCTCTTGCGTTTAGGTTCCTCGGAACATTTTTCTCTAGGTAGTTAGGTTATTTTTCTCCTGTGTAAAATTAATTTAGACTTAGTTTTATTTCTTGATTCAATTACTTAGAATTTTTTCGGTAAAATTACTTCTCTGGACTTAGAATTTTTCCGTAAATTACAACTTAGATTTCTCTTAAATAACTCAGAATTTTTTCTGGACTTAGGATTTTTTCTGTTAGATAGAGTTCTTTTATAACTTAGTTTATTTTCTTAAGTAAAATCCAATTCTTAGTACTTAGAAATTGTTCAAAACCTTCGATTTTCATAACAAAAACTCCCTTCTACTTAGCTTTTTCCCACTAACTAAAACATTTCTCTAGTATTAGATATTTAGTTCCCAAAGTAATTTAAACCTTAAACCTCAAGTTTAGTTTAAATACTCCTTTCTTTAAGTTCACAAGTATTATTGTCAAGAGTAGTTTTTCTTCCTAAAAAACCTTTTGCACAATAGTTTATCTTTAAATCTTTCAACCAATTGGCAAAACACTAAACTGATGGAGCCTCAACCATCAACATCTGTTACCTCTACACCATCCGTCAGCTACGCCCAATCGGCCATGACGAAGGAGATTAACAACGACATTTCGAAGGATTTTGGGGAAGAAAACGGAATTCCGTCCTTCGGAGAATTCATGCAGGAGTTGGACCAGGAACCTGCATATCCAACAAACATGAATTTTGAAAAGAGAAGCTCCTTATTCATACACTCTAACAAGGAAATTACTTGTTCAGAGGTGGGAAATGCCCTAGTAAATGCGGGCATTAACGAAAGAGTAAGGGCAGTACTAAGTAGTAGTGGAGGAGCGGTTGAGGTGGTGTGTAGCTCAGCTGCAAACGCTGAGCTTATCTCAACGCGCAGCCTCAACATTAAAGGATTAATACCCCTTTCGAGGAGCCAGCCCCCATAGCGTGGGTTAAAGTTAGAGGATTGCCCCTGGCAACAGGTTGCGCAATTCCGGAAAAAATCTTGTCCAAATATGGAAGGATAATTATTCCTTTCAAGTATGACACTCTTCCAGGACTCCCATTCCTCTCAGGACAGAGGAGTGGGAAAATGATCCTCCGTGAGCCGATACCAAGAAGGATCAGGGAAACAGTGGATGGCATGACATTTTCTTTTACGGTCGTGTACAAAGACCAGCCTGCCCAGCCACCTTTTTGCTTTATGTGCAAAACCACCGGGCACACTCCGACCAGTTGCCCAAAAAACAACGGCAGAACACAGAATGAAGCTACGAAAGGTGAGGAGGAAAAACCCAATAAACATAATAAATATTGATGAAGAACCATCAACACCTGAGCCTCCTCCTGAAAAGGAGATTGGAGACTCAGATGGATCCAGCGCCCCAGGTCCGAGAACAAGAAAACAAAGACGTAAGGGCGCCAAAAGGACCATTAGAGAGTCCACACCAGTAACGCGCCAAGAAACAAAGAGCGGAAAACAGCAGAAGTGCCCAGAGACAGCTCTCTGGAAGCCCCACTTAAAAAAACTGCTGCAGACCATTAACACCACCCCCCAAACTGAGACTCAGGGGGCTAAATCCATGGAAGTAACCTCCTGAATACGTACTTCCATTTGAGACGGTCTTTTTGGTTTTGACTCCAGTAACGTCCATTGGACAAACGAGCTTGATTAAGCGATTATGTTAAGACACCAGGAATTTCTATCCCTGAATTTAAGAGGGATAAAATTCAAAAAACGATGGAATGATTTCATAGATCATCTTGAGCATTCCACAACTAAAACAATCATATGCATGCAAGAATTACACTTGCAAAATCAAACAGAGGTAGATAGGTTTTTCAAGAACTGGTCCGGAAAAATTTAACAAGTTTAGATCCTTTAGGAAGGAAAAAAGGTGTAGCACTTTTTTTCCATCATAGTCTAAATGCACAAATAGTACACTCTTATAGTGATAACAACGGTCGTATCATAATAGCTAGCTATCAAAACGAGCTCCAAAGAAAAGTGATGATTGCTTCAGTCTATGCTCCTACCGTCGCGAAGGAACGTACGACTTTCTTTCAAAACTTTAATGATATTCTAGAACAGGAAATTAGGTCACACCCCGCAGATGATATACTCATCTTAGGTGATTTTAATTGCGTCACTCCACACCCCAGACTAGATAGGCAGTGCCCGGACATTAAAAGTAGAACGCATCTGATGGGAGAGTTGCAGCTGCAAACCATGTGTTCGCAGTTCGGCTTGGTCGATGCGTATAGGTATAAACACCCTGACGTCAAATCATACACTCACTATAGTAGTAAATACAAGGTAGCAACTAGAATAGACCGAGTGTATGTTTCTAAACATATAGCTAGGCAGCTCCAAGACGTTTCGCACGACGTTGTCGCGTGGAGCGACCACTCTCAGGTTAAGGCCAGCTTTCTCACCCGCGAAGAAGCCAGAGGCCCCGGACTCTGGAAAGTCAACAACACTATTCTGACGGAGCCAGAGTATGTTGAGAGGGTCCAGAGCTTCTGGGAGCGATGGCAGTCCCGCAAGGATGAGTTTGAGGACCCCTTGGAGTGGTGGGACGTAGTCAAGTTTAAGATTAAGGAACTTAGTATTAAGTACTGTCAGGCAAGAAAAGCATATCAGGAATTCCTAGAAAACAAGTTAAAAACAGTTAAAACTAGAAATTAAAAAGGCCAATTTAGGTACAGATAACAGCGTCAAAATAAAAGCCATCCAAAACAGAATAGATAAAATGCAATTAAACAAAACAGAAGGCGCTCGCATTAGGGCTCGAGTACCAGCCATGAACGGTGAAGGGAATAGAATGTCTTTCTGTGGCTTAGAAAAATCTAAGGCCGAAAGAAAATCCATAAATAGACTTAAAACAAAAGAAGGCCGTGTCTTAACAGACATAGAAGACATACTAAAAGAAGAGACTCGGTTCTATAGTGAACTCTACACTAAAGAAGACACATGTCCCATAGCTCAGGACAGCATCTTGGCGTGTCTGGAAAATAAACTAGACCCCCTAGATGCCGAGTCTTGTGAAGGATCCCTAAACCTTACCGAAATAAAAGAAGCCATTAGGGCTTTAAATAAAGAAAAATCCCCAGGAGAAGATGGCCTTACGCCTGAATTCTATAAGAGATTTGAATATCTCATAGCAGAAGACCTGACTATGATTGCTAATTACGCTCATAGAAATGGGATCCTCTCAGAAAGCCAGCGAACAGCCACAGTCGTCCTGCTGCCGAAAGGGGGCGACTTGGAACGTCTGGACAACTGGAGACCCATAAGTCTCCTAAATAGTGACTACAAAATTATAGCCAAGGCGTTAGCAAACAGGCTAGCCAAAGTTATGAATAAAGTTACTAGTGCTGATCAGACCTGTTCAGTTCCAGGAAGAAGTATTACGAATACTCTTCAACTGTTCAGAGAAATCACAGCTAAGTTAGACACGGAAAATTCCATAGGCATAATGCTAGCTCTCGATCAGAAAAAAGCCTTTGATAGGGTAGACTGGAATTTTCTTGCTAAGACTCTTAAAGCCCTCGGTTTCGGGGAGTCGTTTATCAACTTTTTCAAACTTCTTCAATCTAACATCTACTCTCAAATATATCAAAATGGCTTCGTCTCAACATCCTTCCACCCTTCAAGAGGCATAAGACAGGGGTGCCCCCTAAGTGCCATGTTGTATGTCCTTACGGCGGAACCTCTAGCTGCCCTCATAAACAAAGATCCCGACATCAAAGGCATCCAGAACACAAAAATAATACAATACGCTGATGATACAACCCTCCTTCTGAAAGACGAAGCGAGTCTGGATGCAGCCTTCAAGGCACTGTGTACTTACGAAAAGGCATCAGGAGCGAGGATAAACCGCCGAAAGACTAAGGCAGCATGGTTGGGGGGCAATCAACAGCCCCTCCTACAACACAACATAGAATGGGTGGAAAATAGCATAAAACTTCTAGGTATCTTCTTCCCTGTCAAAAACAACACTAACACTCAGAAAGATAATTGGGTCCCAGCGATTAATAAAATAAAAGCTTTACTAACCGCATGGTCCTCCCTAAATCTTTCCTTTTTTACCAAAACAGAACTAATTAACACTTACCTTGCTTCCAAAATCTATTACAAATCAAAAATCATAGGCATGCCAGCGTGGGTGCGTCACTCCATAGACAAGGAGCTCGACTCCTTTATATGGCAGGGGCGTAAACACCTGGCTAATAAAAATATAACAAGACTACCTCGAAACCAAGGAGGGTTAAACCTCCTAAACTTAGAGAGCAAAATAGGTGCTCAACAAATTCTAAACGTTATCGATATCATAAGGAATGTAGACAGTGAATCAAGATGGCAAAAGCTATTCCTCAACCGCTTAGCTGAGGCTTACAACGTCTCCGACGGCATGCATGTCCTCACTAACAAACTAAAACTATATAGAGCACAAGGAAAATTTCTAACCGACTACCACACCTCATTAATACATAAATGGACTAGTTGCAACATCAGCATAGGAACAAATAACCAAGTAAGCTTAGGTTCTCAACAAGTTGATCTAAGCAAATTATCTCAGCGGGATATACATCTCTTTCTGTCGTCACGACCTATTCAGGAACCGGATTACAGAGGGAGATGGGAAAGTACACTGTCTTCAGGAACACTTCCGTGGGATAGAATTTGGAAAAGCTCTGTTAACCAACTAGTGGACGGGTTCTCCTCCGACATTCACTGGAAATTACTCAGGAATGTTCTCCCCACGAGAGAGAACAAAGTCAAATGAATTTAATAAAATCACCAAAATGTCTCAACTGCCCAGAGACGGATGAAACGGCCCTACACTCTGTCTTCTCCTGTCCGGTGAACATAGAACTATGGTGGCTAGTCCGAGACTTGATTTTCAAAATTAAAAGTCCCCAGAAGGAACTTACTTCCTTCTGGCGCATCTTTGGTTTCAACAACAGAACTAAAAAGGACTGCTTATCTAATTTTCTGGTCTTCACCGCACAGCGGATCGCTTGGGGTAGCCGGAAGGCTTTAGAGAGCGGTCACCTCACCTCAACAAAAAAACTCTTCCAAAATTATGTAACCAATTGGTTACATCAAAAATACACAGTCATGCAATCCAGTGTAAGCGACAGAGCATATTCTCAGCCATCTGGTTGATTAACGACGCTCTAGGATACATCAACAAAAAAACAACAAACTCATCACACACACAGACACCTCTCTCCTACCAACACCTCTCTTAGACCCCCCCCCCCTGAGTCAAACTCTCTCTTCCTTCCTCCTTATTTTGATATGTAATTTACTTTATTCTATGATGTCTTTTATCTTTCTATAAAACCTTCCCTTTCAGCTCACAGTAACGAAGACAGCCTCAAAATAATGTACTTATGTAATACATACCAAACCTCTTTATCCACAACTTTTCTACACATAGCAGTCTAAAAGAAGAAGATTTTATCATCTGCTACAGCCAAGTGTATATTTATAATACACATACACATTTTCAATTTCTGGAAAACTCATCCTACTTCCTTCTTCTTTCCTAAGTAAAGAAATTTACCTTTTAAATTCAGCAACTCCAACCCCCTCCCCTTCTTCTAAGTGCAAGCCTCTATTTATTTATAAAGTCTTCCACCCACTTTATACCCCATGTAAATGGACTAACCATGCTTCTGTCTTCGTTACCTAATTAGCATCACCCCAGTCCCAACAACACACAAGGACATCAAAACTACCACACATATCTGCTTTTCAGATGGCGAGGAATTGGGTACCTGGTCACTGTGATGATAAACACCACACGATCGTACTACTTCCCCATACATGCCATCCAGAGGGAACCTCCGGTCCCCCCACGTGGGAGGTGAGTTTTACTCACTAAGAACATCATCCCGGGAACATTTGGTTCCCAACGGGGGAGGACTGGACGAAAAGCTACAGGAAACGGAGGGAGAAATGTCTCCATCCATTTTACAAACAATTAAAACAAGAGACCTATACCCCACCCTGAATCCTCTTGGATTTCAAAAAATAAATTGTGGCCCACTTCCCTCAACAGAACAAGGACACACAGAGAGAAAACTCTGTTCTAGAGAGTCCAGCCAGGACAAACCTACCCCTCCTGCGTGCAATACGAAGGAGTTTGGGTAGCCCGCTGCTCTCGCTAGGCTGAGGTACATTAAAAACAAAAAACAGGTCGAAATAAGGCCTCATTTATAAACAGCTGTGACGGCCGGTCGTGGAACCGATCCAGCTACACCCACATACATATACACTTCCATACACAACCACTAAACACCGCACAACACAAAAAAAAAAGAAGAAAGAAAAAAAAAAAGATCAAAGTGTAGTATCTGTTCTTATCAGTCGGATTTACCCTGAGCGACGTCTCGGAACCCGCACTGCGGAAGTACCTGACTTTCTCCTTCGTACAGCGCACTGAACGGTAAGTGTTTTTCTTGCGTTTTGCTGTGTGAATTTTTCGCGTGTGTATTTTGCTGTGATTTCCTTTTGCTGTGCTTCATTTGTATTTTGTTTAGACTCGTCTGTTAGCTCGAAGCACGATCTGTTTACTGTGAAATTTGCTAGATTATCTAGGGGTCTGAATTTGTTTAGGCAAATCGCGGCCGGACACTAGGTCTCCGCTGAGTAAGTCCCGAGGGACACCGCTTGTAGGACCCGTAAGGTGGTTACACCTAGCTTCTCTACCCACCCGTAGACGCGCACACTTAGAGTAAGGTAGAATAGCCTGTGTAAGAGTCACAGGACTCAGAAATTTTTAGATACCCTTAGATTCCGACATAAGAATCTTCGGACTCCACCCACGTAATTTGTAAAAGTCTAGAACTTGGGAGTTTTTCTCCCCCTGATATCTGCGAGTAGCCACCAGGTTACGGACTTAGAAAATTTCTTCGTCCTGCCCGTATAATTTGTAAGAGTCCACAGAGACTTAAGTTTTTCTTCTCCCCTTCCTCCGTAACCACTCTGAAATTTTTCTTCTCTCTGTATTTACTCTATCCCTTCTATCCCTCCCTTTTTCCTTCCCTTCATTGTAAGAACTTAGAATAGATAGAAACAGCCCTTGGGCATCTACGTAGCTAGCTACACTAGAATAGTAACAAAGATTAGATACCAAGTCCCAAGGAAAGGATAGGGTTAATAACACAGTAGACAGATCACCACATCAGTTCGAATCCCCAGCACCGACCCACCCACCCCGCCTGCCACCACAGCCCCCCCTTCCTTTTCCATAGCACCAGGCCGCTCCCTGTAACCGGAGCCTAATCCGATTAGCGACTGCCTGCCTCACCGCCGGCAGAACAAAGGAGTACAGCCAGAGCGACCGACCATTAGCGGAATACACGCACAAAGCGAGATGGAGTCCCAGCCATCTACGAGCTACGCAACCGCCGCCGACATTCCAACGACGAAGATAAGCTCCCCAAAGGACAATGGGGCCCAGGAAGGAATGCCTTCCTTTGAGGAGTTCCTTCGCGAACTCGAGCTGGACGCTAAGGACGCGTCCAGCCTGAAATTCGAGAGATGAAGCTCTCTGTTTATTACACCTGCCACCGGCGTCTACTGTGAGGACGTCGGGCGGGCACTGAATCAGGCCGGGCTCCTTACTAAGGTCAGGGCAGTGATTCCAAGTTACGGGGGGGGGGGGGGCAATCGAGGTGATTTGCCGCACTACCCGTGACACGGAAGATTCCATAGGAGTCGTGCTAGCCGTAGGTCAGAAAAAGGCTTTTGATAGGGTTAACTGGAGTTTTCTCATAGAAACACTTGAAACCCTTGGTTTCGGGGAGTATTTCATTAACTTTGTTAGGCTATTCCAAAACCATTTAATCACAAACATCTACCAGAACGGATTTCTTTCATCATCCATCCACCCAACAAGATGCATCAGGCAGGGGTGTCCCCTCAGCGCCATGCTGTATGTTCTGACAGCGGAACCGCTGGCCGCCATGATTCGCCAGAACCAAGCAATAAGGGGGATAAATGGTGTCAGGATTCAGCAATACGCTGATGACACCACCCTCCTGCTAACAGATGCGTCCAGTCTGGACGCAGCGTTCAAAGTCCTGGAGGTCTATGAAAAGGCCTCTGGGGCAAAAATAAACAGAAGAAAGACCACCGCAGCATGGCTGGGGGGCAGTAATAAACCCCTGCGCCAATACAACATCAACTGGGTGGAAGACAAGATTAAACTACTGGGAATTTACTTCCCAGTAAAACACAGTACTAACACGCAGCATGACAACTGGCAACCTGTGATTAATAAAGTCAACGCTTTACTAACCGCATGGTCCTCGCTAAACCTTCTTTCTTTACTAAAACTGAATTAGTCAATACATATCTCGCCCTTAAAATATATTATAAATCTAAAATAGTAGGGATGCCAGGCTGGGCGCGCACCGCCATAGACGCCGAGTTAACTCGGTTTCTTTGGCAAGGACGCAAACACCTGGCAAACAAACAAATAATTAGACTCCCTCGGAACCAAGGAGGATTAAATCTGATCAATCTAGAGAGCAAAATAGGTGCTCAACAGATACTAAACATAATAGATATCATAAGGAACGTAAACGACAGACCAAGATGGCAAAATCTCTTCATCTCCCGGTTAGCGAAAGCATTTGACACACCCTCGACGGGGTCGATGTTCTCACTAATAAACTAAAACTATACAGAGCACAAAGAAACTTACTAACAGACTATACCACATAACCGCACTCCAACAATGGATCACTAGCAACATCTCTATAGGAACAGATAACATCGTAAGCCTAGGAGATACTAAAATAGAACTAGACAAATTATCCCAGCGAGACATCTACCTCTTCCTGTCATCACGACCTATAGAGGAACCGAATTACAGGAAGAGGTGGGAAGACACCCTAAACTCAGGAACACTTCCGTGGGACAGAATATGGGCTAGTTCCATTAATCGTCTCGTGGACGGACAAACATCTGACATACACTGGAAATTAGTAAGGAACGTACTCCCCACAAGGGAGAATAAACATAAATGGAAACTAATAAATTCACCCAAATGCCTCGCCTGTCACGAGGTGGACGAAACTGCAATCCATTGTCTATTTTCCTGTCCGCAGAACATAGAACTATGGTGCCTAGTCCGAGATTTGATTTTCAAAATTAAGAGTCCCCAGAACAAACTTACGTCGTTCTGGCGCATCTTTGGATTCAACAACAGAACTAAAAAGGACTGCCTTTCGAACTTTTTGGTTTTCACCGCCCAGCGGATCGCTTGGGGTATCCGAAAGGCTTTAGAAGGCGGTCAGCCTACCTCAACAAAATTACTATTCCAAAATTACGTAACTGATTGGTTACACCAAAAATATGCAGTCATGAAATCCAGCATAAATGACAGACAAATTTTCTCATCCACCTGGCTAATTAATGATGCATTAGGACAGATCAATACCAACAAAACTTTACACATACACTTTGACAACCCTCCAACTTCAACACCTAGTTTAGATCAACCACCCTGAGTCACCCCCTTTCCACCCCTATGTATAATTTGAATATCTTTTTCATTTAAATTTAATATAGGATGCTGGAAAAGAAGGCTTCTTCATATTCTTTTTCTTCTCTTCTTCTTATTACTCTTTCTACTTACTTCTTGATCTTTATCTTGTACACTCAACGTGTTTAGTAAGTAATATTTGGAAATAATTAATTCTTCATATGTAAATCAACGTTTCTTTCTTAAATGATCTCTGATCATTTTAAAACATAAACTAAAAACAAAGTGGAACTTCTTTATCTTATCAAACCAAACTCCCACCCCCTCCCCTTATTTTCAGTGTAAGCCTCTATTTATTTATAAAGTTACCCCACCCCTATATTATACACATGGACTAACCATGAGTCTTTCTTCGTTGCAATAATAAACATACACAGTCCCAAAGAAGAAGATCAAGACACAAGAAACATCTATGTGGTGCGGAATGGGGCAGAGGATGCTGTGATGACAATCAACACAACAGACTCTGCTACTTCCCGAAATGACCACCTGCATGGGAACCTCTGGTTCTCCCACGTTGGAACAGTAAATAGCAAAAGTCATAAAGACTTTAAAGCTATAAAACACAAGAGAATCTCCGATTCTCCCACGAGGGAGGACTGAAAATGAAGAAGCAAACGGAGGGAGAACATGTCTCCATCCATCACCCCGCAAAAATAAAAATAGAACTCTCTCCATCCTTCCAATTTTTGGAAACTGAAAATAAACAGTGGCCCAAACTTCCCTTTCAGTACAAGGACATACAGAGAGAAAACTCTGTTTCTAGAGAGTTCAGCCTGGAGAACCTACCCCTCCTGCGTGCAATACGAAGGAGTTGGGTAGCCCGCTGCTCTCGCTAGGCTGAGGTACAATTTTAAACAATACACAGGTCGAAATAAGGCCTCACTTATAAACAGCTGAGACGGCCGGTCGTGGAACCGATCCAGCTACACCCACATACAAACGCAACATAACAAACACTCCCCTAAACACCGCACAACACCAAAAAAAAAAAAAAAAGATCAAAGTGTAGTATCTGTTCTTAACAGTCGGATTTTACCAAAGCGACGTCTCGGAACCCGCATTGCGGAAGTACCTGACTTTTTTTCGTCCAGCGCACCGAAAGGTAAGTTGCTTTCCTTCTCTGCTGTATTTTTCGCGTGTCAATTTCCGTCAATTTCACTGTGCTTTTAGTATAAGTAATAGAACTAGACTCCACTGTTAATTAGAAAGCACGAACTGTTCACTGTGTGTTTCTTAGGCAAGCTAGGGCTCTGAAATTGTTTAGGCGCGTTGCGGTTGGACGCTAGGTCCCCGTCATATAAGTCCCACGGGACACTTATTAGCTCCTTAAAGGGTCTCCGGACACCTGTTCTGTTCCCCCTCTAGAATACGATAGAACATACTTCCTAAGAGTCGTCATACTCATTTCTTAACTGGCCACTTAGATTTTCTTCCCTCCGCTACGCTTCTTAGTTAAAGTCTCCGGACTCCTTTCTTCTGCCGCAAGGCCCCGTAAGTGGAAGTTCTTCCACAGCGTTTCCAAGTAATAAGTCTCTGGACTTAGTTTTTCTTCTCCGCCGCTTCCCTGCCCACCGTATAACTTGTAAAAGTTCTTTAGAACTTTCCTTTCTGCTAGGTTAAATAGGCTTTAAAACACTTCGTGTTATTTTCATATCTCTCGCGAGTAGATAGTCTCCTCTTCTCCTCCCCGCTTATCCGGGAGTAGATACGAAAACACGAACCTCTGGTTGCACTAGTTAAATCACCCCGCTTAAGTTAGGCAGCATACCTGTCACGCTCCAGAGGAATCCGTAAACCCTGATAGATAGCAACACCAGTGAGCGCCCCCTCAGTAAAATCTGTTAGAATCCCACCACAGTTCCCCCCACCCCCACCTCAGTCACCTACGCCCCCCCCCCCCCCGCCAACCCCACTTCTCCATAGCACTCTGCCAGCCACTCCCTAATCCGATACATTAGGATACAATACAGAGCCGTACTAGACACAAAGAAAGCGTCGGTAAGTAGCCACTCCTTTTTTTCTTTCGCTATTATACTGGAGCGCGACACATCTGCGATGGAGCCTCAGCCATCGACATCCGCCAGCGCCGCACCTGGCGACAAAAACAACGCGGAGACAAAAACCCCGAACGTTAATGAGGCCAACAAGGGAATAAAAACGTTCGAGTCATTCCTCAGGGAACTGGAGCTGGACGCGTCCAGCTTGAAATTTGAACAGAAGAGCTCCCTGTTCGTGACCCCGGCCGCCGACGTCTACTGCGAGGACGTCGGCCGTGCCCTCAGCCTGGCCGGTCTGCTACCCCGAGTAAGGGCAGTCATTCCGAGCCACGGCGGGGCCGTGGAAATAATATGCCGGACAATGAAAGACGCCGAGGAGATGTGCACGAAAGCCCTGACCATCAAGGGCATCCATCACGTCATGCGGGGGGCCTCACCCCTCGCATGGGTTAAGATCCGGGGACTTCCGCTGACCACGGGGTGCCGGATCCCCGAGCAACTGCTTGAACGGTACGGGCAAATCCTGATACCGTTCAAGTATGATTGTATTCCGGGGCTCCCGCTACTTTCCGGTCAGCGCAGCGGAAAGATGCTCTTGAGAGAACCGATACCCCGCCGCATAAGAGAGGTGGTGAACGGGCGGACCTACAGCTTCTCTGTCTTTTACAGAGATCAGCCCGCCCCGCCCCCTTACTGCCAGATTTGCAGAACGACGGGACACACTAGGTTTAGTTGTCCGACAGGGGCGGGAGAACCTCAGAATTACCACCACCAACGAACCCAACGCCGGAGGTAAGTGCCCCCAACCCCAACCCGAAACCACCACGGAGGACACGGGGGACAAAAGGAAAAAGGCCAGAAAAAGTTGGCCCTGAAAACAAAACGACCACCCATAAAAGAGAAGCCGGATGAGGGAAAATGAACCCGCCGGAACAACACAGCCGGCAGGAAACCACACAGCGCCCGAAGGGGCCGAAGAGGACAGTGAGGGATCCAGCCCTCCAACCCCTCCAAAGAAGAAGGAGAGGAAGGTGGAAAGCACTCCCTCCACAGCTGAAGTGAGAGAACCGTCAGCAGAGAGGCCCAACATGGCGCCCACCGTGGTCTTAGAAAGCTAACACCCCACAATGCCTCAAGGGCTGAAGGCATGGAAGTGCCCACCTGAAGGGTTTCACTTCCTTTTCGGACGGCTCTTTCGGCCTCGTTTTAGGTAACGTCCACGGACTGCGATCTTTGAATACTGATTATGCCTTGACGCCTAGAAATCTTATCCCTGAATTTAAGAGGGATAAAATTCAACAAACATTGGAATACCTACCTAGATCAACTGACACACACCACACACGACAGAATAATATGCATGCAAGAGCTGCATCTGCAGTCTAACCATGAGGTAGATAAGTATCTTACCAAATGGCATGGACTAGCGTAACCAGCCTAGACCCCATAGGTAGAAAGAAAGGTGTCGCGATCCTCTTCACCCGAAACAACAACCAAAAATAGAACACACCTACAAAGACGACGACGGACGGATCGTCATAGCCAGCTACCAAAACCAGCTCCAAAGAAAAGTAATGATTGTATCGGTGTACGCCCCTACCGTTGCGAAGGAGCGGACAGCGTTCTTTCTGCGCTTCAATGATATACTAGAGCAGGAACTTAGGTCATACCCTGCAGACGACATCTACATTGCAGGTGACTTCAACTGTGTCCCTCCCATGAGTTAGACAGGCAGGGATCAGACATTAAAAGTAGGACGCATCTGATGGGAGCGCCACAACTGCAGACCATGTGTTCGCGGTTTGGCCTGGTCGATGCGTATAGATATAAACACCCAACGCGCTGTCGTACACTCATTATAGTAAAAAGTATAGTGTAGCCACTAGACTAGACAGAGTGTACGCATCTAAACACATGGCTAGGCAACTCCAGGACGTGGCGCACGACGTTATCGCGTGGAGTGACCATTCCCAGGTCACGGCCGGCTTCTTGATTCAAGCGAATACCAGAGGACCCGGATTATGGAAGCTCAACAACGCTATTCTGACCGAGTCGGAGTACGTCGAGAGCGTCCAGAACATCTGGAGAGACTGGTCCCTGCGCAAGGACGAGTTTGCCGACCCCCTGGAATGGTGGGACTTAGGCAAGGACAGAATAAGGAACTTTAGCATAAGGTATAGTCAGGCACGTAGTGCATATAAGGTATATATAGAATCTAGACTTAAAGAGGAACTAAAGCTAGAGCTTAAACAGGCCGCTTTAGGGCTAGACAACAAGGATAAAATAGAAGCCATCCAAACCAAGATCAACCGCATTCAGGTAGACAAAACAGAAGGAGCGAGGATTAGGGCCTGAGTACCGGCCATGAACGGTGAAGGTTGTAGGAGGTCCTTCTGTGGTTTAGAGAAAAAAACGGTGATAGGAAAACTATAAATAAATTAATAAACAAAGACGGCCAGACCCTCACAAACTTGGAGGATATCCTAGATGAAGAGTCTCGGTTTTATAGCGAACTATACACTAGAGAAGACACTTGTCCTTCAGCTCAGGACGAAATCTTGGCGTGTCTGGAAAATAAACTAGACCCCCTAGATGCCGAACTCTGCGAAGGCCCCATAAACGTTAATGAAATAAAACAGGCCATTAGGGCCTCAAATAAAGACAAGACTCCCGGAAAGGACGGCCTTACGCTAGACTTTTATAAGAGATTTGAATATCTCCTAGCAGAGGACCTGACTTTCGTTGCGAATAGCGCATACAGTAGGGGGGTTCTCTCGGAATCCCAGCGTGCCGCCACCATCGTCCTGCTACCGAAGGGGGGCGACGGGGCGTACCTGGAGAACTGGAGGCCCGTAAGTCTCCTAAATAGTGACTATAAAATTATCACTAAGGTGCTAGCAAACCGGCTAGGCAAAGTAATTGGTAAAGTTACAAGTGCCGACCAGACCTGTGCAGTTCCTGGTAGGAGTATCACGAATACCCTCCAGCTGTTCAGAGAAATTACAAGTAGGCTAGACACGGAAAATTCCCTTGGAATTATGCTAGCCGTTGATCAAAAGAAAGCCTTTGACAGGGTAGATTGGAATTTTCTGATAAGAACACTTAAAGCCCTAGGCTTTGGGGAGTATTTCGTAAATTTCATCCGCATCCTCTACAAGACATCACCACACAGAACACAACAAAACGGTTTCCTCTCTTCGCCTATCCACCCAACTAGAGGCATACGGCAGGGATGCCCCCTGAGCGCCATGCTCTATGTCCTCACTGCTGAGACGATGGCGGCCTATATCCGTCTAATGGAAACATTAGGGGTATAGGTGGCGTCAAAGTCCAGCAGTATGCAGACGACACGACGCTATTCCTGCAGGACATGGATAGCCTGCAGGAGGCGCTCGGAGCTCTCGAGGTCTACGAAAGGGCCTCGGGAGCAAATATAAACAAGAAGAAGACAACAGCGGCATGGCTGGGAGGCTCCCAGAAGCCGCCTAAACGTCACAGCGTGACATGGGTGGAAGGCCAGATAAAATTACTAGGCATCTTTTTTCCCACTAACACACACACTAACACCGTTCACAATATCAAGGCTTTACTAACAGCATGGTCTTCTTCAAACCTCTCCTCTCTCACAAAATCTCAACTCATACACACATACACCGCCATAGACGCCGAGATCGATCGGTTCCTGTGGCAGGGGCGCAAACACCTGGCAAATAAACAGGTGATCAGACTCCCCAGATGCCGAGGCGGGCTAAACATAATAAACCTAGAGAGCAAAACAGGTGCTCAACAAATAATAAATATACTAGAAATCTTAAGTACCACTGAGAATAGACCAAGATGTCACCAGCTACTCCTAGACCGCTTAGTTAAGGCATACAACACCCCCGATGGTTTGCATGTCTTAACTAACAAATTAAAACTATACAGAGCACAGAAAAACATACTAACAGACTACCAGGTTAGCGCCCTCACTAACTGGATCAAGTCCAACACAGACATAACACACAGCATGATCTAGAACAATTATCCCAACGTGATATATACTTATTCCTGTCATCACGCCCGATCACAGAACCAGACTACAGGGGTAAGTGGTAAACAACCCTAAATTCAGGCCAACTTCCATGGGATAGAATTTGGAATAGCAGTATAAACCGCCTCGTGGATGGATACACCTCTGACATACACTGGAAAATTCTAAGAAACGTACTCCCCGTACTCCCCACCAGGAGAACAAACACAAAGAAGCTTATTAACTCACCGAAATGTCTCAGATGTAACGAGAAGGACGAGACGGCACTACATTGTATATTCTCATGTCCTCTGAATATAGAACTGTGGTGCCTAGTCCGCGACCTGGTATTCAACATTAAAAGTCCCCAGGACAAACTTAGTTCGTTCTGTCGCATCTTTGGCTTCTCACCTAGAACTAAAAAGGACTGCCTTTCAATCTTCCTGGTTTTCACGATAGCTTGGGGTAGCCGAAAGGCTTTAGAGGGCGGTCATCTCACTTCAGCACCAAAAGATTATTTAAAAATCACGTAACACTTTGGTTACGACAAAAACGCAGTCATGAAGTCCAGCATAAATGATAGAGTAATCTATTCATCCATCTGGCTCATCAACAGCACCGTTTACAACTACATCCTGACATCACACCATCCTCAACCATCACCTTAGACCAACCACCCTGAGTCAACCCTATCCTTGTTTTTCGTTATCCCCCTTTTTTTTGTTTCAGATGAAAACACTTTAAAAGAATAGACGACTTTACTCTCTACTTCTCTTCCTTCCTCTCTTTTTCTTCCTTTTAAATAATTTCGTGATTTCAGAATTTTCAAGACGACCTGAAGAAATAACAACCAACTCTTTTCATTTACCTCTAAGATCTTTTTTCTGAAACCTTAAATCCTTTATAACTTTAACTTCACCACTTCTACCTTGAAACCTTAAATTTCTTTACAACCTCATCTTACCATTTCTACTTTAAAAATATCCCCAACCAACTTAACCCCCTCCCCTCTATCAGTGCAAGCCTCTATTTATTTGTAAAGTACTGCTCCCCAAACATCAACCCCGTAAATGGACTAACCATGTTTCTGTCTCCGTTCCTACTATTCACCCTTTACAGTCCAAACTAACATCAAAGGATTTTCAAAAGAAGACGGTGGTGCGGAATGGGGCGCTGGCCGCTAGGCTACTTCCCGGCATTTCCACCAGCCAGGGAGCCTTCGGTCCCCCTACGTGGGATGATCACATGATCACCCCTAAATATTACCATCTGGGAATCTCTGATTCCCCAACGTGGGAGGACTGACCACCACAAATTAGGAAACGGAGGGAGAACGTGACTCCATCCATTTTTCACCAACAAAAATAAAAAATAGAACCCACCCCACCTCCATACTCCTGTTGGATTTAATAAAAATAAAAAGTGGCCCAAACTCTCCCCTCTCAGCTTCTAAGGACACACAGAGAGAAAACTCTGTTCCGAGGGTTCAGCCTGGAAAAATCCTACCTCTCTCTGCCGTATTTACGGAGGAGTTGGGTAGCCCGCTGCTCTCACTAGCAATAGGTACACATACACAAAACAGGGGTCGAAATAAGGCCTCACTCATAAACAGCTGTGACGGCCGAACGTGGAACCGACCCAGCTCCCAACACACAAACACAACCTTACACACACCCACCACCTCAAAAAAAAAGTGTACAGACTCACGAAACTAAAACAAACATTTTACCTTTTAAAATCTAAAGTAGATATTCTCTTTGAAAGTGTGAAAAGGAAAAAAAAACAAGCCATCTGTTCCCAAACTTCATGACTGCAGTCTCTCGGCCAGTGAGAATTTTCGTGCTATTGCAGTAATTCTGAAAAATATAACCACATTTGAATTTGCGTTGCATAAAGACGTCAATATTACAATGACTATGATTATGTAAATTAAAGAATACAGATTTATATCAATGAATCGTCAGTTAATTTTTTTAAGTTTGCAGACAGCTTAGATAACTAGTTTTGTGTGTTTTATTACTTTCATCACAATTATCAGAATGTGTTTCAGGAGTGCGAGAGAGACAGCATCTTCAACTTTTACTCTGATCCACTGATGTTTTTTTGATAGGTGATGTCACATTATTTCTACAATTCCTGATTATGCAGCTGTAAGAGAATTACCATAGGTTTAATATTTGAAAGAGTTCAAGTAGGGGGCTCATCTATACATTTAATTAGGAATTAGTGGTACTGTAGGCAGGAAACCATCATAGCTGATGCAGGCAGCCCAGGGAAGAGGAATGGTCAATCAATAGAATCCATACATTTATTTATATTAGTATGTATTGTCAAGAAACGTTAAGTAAAACAGATGGCAGTACATTTTGTATTTTTATGCTGAAAAGATCTTTGGCGAACAGTTGATAAGTAAGTGATGATATGCAATGATTTCTCTCCTAGTAAATACCTATTAGTGCATTCTTAGATACATATTGAAATGGACTGCAGAAGTCTGTTAATAAAGACACGTTAAAGAAAACATTCTCTGAAAGCAAACCCATTAATTTCAAAACAATTTAGCAAGAATAAACTTGTAATATCTTTCAAACAGCTATGTGCAATGCCATAACTTTCTGCCAAAGAAACTAAAACATTTCATGTGGCATGGATGCATAGAATATATGGGTTCCAATGTCTAAAGCAAAAGTAGTTTTATTTAAAGTCACATAAATTTAAATATTTGTTATTTCAAGAAATTCAATAAAATCATTCAATCGAGTACATAAGAGGAGTTGGTACTTGAACAACATCAGTGAACCATAAATTAGGTATTATACAAACAAATACCTTATTTAGTGAAAGAAAAAGTTAACTTCTTACAATTTGTTTTAACTGGTTCCTATAAGAAAAATTGGACAGCCACGATAAGATGCAGCTGTTGTTTTTTCACTGGTGACATCCAGTTTACTAATAACTTCTCCACAAATTGGAGCCTTCAATGTCAGAACATTTTGAAAAAGTAGTTTCTAAGCCTGAAGTCAGGAAATTTGTACTCTGGGCAAGCTGATTAAAACAGGTTACCAACAAGCTATGAGAGATGGAGTTTTGATTCTTTCCACAGCCAGTGTTTCGGTTTTTTAAATTTTGGTTTTACTTGGTCACCAAAGCTAAAACTACACACGTAACTCCTTCTGCTTACTGCTGTGAAATTTTCTAATTTTCTTAGTTCATGCAAAGTTGGGACAGTGGTTAAAACTATATCTTCAACTGTACAGGCAGCAATACTTACACTACACTATATTTTTGTTGTTTTCTTAACATTTTTTTAATTTTAGAAATATTAATGTAGAAAAAATTCAAACCAAAACAGATAAAATCTCTATAATATATATATATATAATATCAGTTAAATCTGATATAAAGTAATAACATTTGTTTATTATTTGTTTAAATATTCTTCAGGTAATGTTTAAATTTCCCAACAGTAGATTTGTATTATCAACCAAGCGCTGTGTTGTGACACTGCACCAATGTGAAAATTCTGAAGATCATTTAAGAGAGAACCATATATGATAGCTTCCTTCCACACACACTGGAAATTTCAAAAAAAAATTTTAAATTATAAAATATTTTATAATGAATTCCTCATTTAATCCAAGTTCATCAGGGATGTTGCAGTAGGTTAGTGGGACAAATGTGCGGAATATGTTACATTCTGAAAACTCTTACAAGATACTTTCACAATAATAATAATAATAATAATGGGATATGATACAAATGATAGAGATGTTCTGTACAAGAGATTAATTTTGTCAACAGTGTATGCATTTTGTTTTAAATAGTTAAAAGTTTTGTAGCAATTAAGAAACTAACTTATTTGCATAGTTTATTTCCAAAAGCTCACTAATCAGGTACAGCATCTCCTTTCTCATTTTGCTTGATAAATACTGAAATACGCTTTAATAAATTTACAAGAACTGGTTTGTACCATCTGAAGATTAACAACTAAAATAAAACATTCTACTGAGTTGTAAAATTTTATCATTAAAGTGATCAGTCTTGACTGTGTTCTACTGCACATAAATCTTCACAATTGTGTAAAACAGCAACGTCTGTTCAAAGAAATTGATGGGAATTAATTATTTGTATTAGAATTTACTGAATTTTTTGAAAATATATATATATATCTGTTAGAATCTTTGCATTTTCAAAACAGTAAAAACTGGTATTTATTCAAGTCTTTATCAGCCTGGTTTAACTTGCTTCCATCCAATCACAACCTTTTCTTGAACTACAAATGAAAATTAGAAAAATCTACAAAAATGAGAATAACTTGGCATTTGTTTGGTTTTCTACCTTTTCTTCTAGCCTTGACTGCACAAAATGCACCCACTTAATTAAAAAGTTTATGGAATGACCGAAAAAGCACAAATGACTTTGCATAAAGTTCAGTATTCAAAACATAATTTAAGTAGAAAGGAAAAAATGCAATCTATAGCGCAGAAAGTTAAAACAAATAGTAGTCAGTCACTATACCTTATCCATCAGCGAGGTTAATGAAACACTGCAACCAAGAAGTGTTAATTTTTGGCCCAGAATAAAATTGGAAATTTTGCAAACAAAGATTTCATAATCATTTTCACCATCACAGTCCATTACACAACTTTTCCAAATATCTTCAAACATTTGATTGTTCTGACAACATTGAAATACCATAGAAAACACACAAACATATTAATACATTACTCAACCAGGAAAAATGCAGCTAAAAAGTACATCCGAAAGCATGTATTATTACAGAAATATTAGTCTACACTTGATGCATTCAAGATTTTTCTTTAAAATGGCAATGTACCTGACAGAATTGAGACATCCTTTGGGAACAAATTGTTTCTCACCATGCCAAATGCAGCCCATAACATGACACTCCATCCTCCTTACTTGACCTGTGGTTTACGCACATTAGGCTTGGAGGCTTTTGTTGGACTTCTCCAAAACCCAGGTGAGGATGTCAAATTGAATTGCTGAAACCTGGATTCACTGGAGAAAAATTCATGCCACCATTATTTGGCAGTCATCCATATAAAGCATTCTATTTTTTGGAAGAGGTTTCTTATGTACTACACATTATCTGCAGCCAAGCAGGTAGAGATTATATAGACCAGTTTTGGCTTATTTCTGTTTCATGGTCAATGTCAACAACAGTATCTTGGCAACGAATGCAGATGTGGTTAGTAAATAATATCTGTCATAATCCAAACTACTATGCCATATCAGTAACATTTGCCTCAGCGAACTTTGCACTATATACGAGTTGGTCACTCGTTACTGACAGATCAGGTTGTTATTTTACATTATGCAAGAACAGCACTGCTGGTAGAGGAAAGGGATTCTACATTTTTACCACAGAAATTCTCACATTCTCAATTAATAATTTTGGTATAAATGAGTTTGTTGTTCTGTTTTTTGGAAACTAAACAAAGAGCTTCAAAGCCAACATTCTCAGTCCACAGTCAAGGATGTAGTGTAGTTTTTCTGATGAGGTAAATTGAAATTTCATGCACCTATTCTGCAGGATGTCACTACATGCTATATATCTTCCCTGACCATAATCTGGAAGAAGAATCAGGGCATTCGAGTTATTTTCCTGACACAAATTCAACAGAACACTTGGATCATCAACTGAAAGCAAGATCTCACATGCATATGGAAAGCCTAGACTTGGGTATTATCTTGTTGGAAGAAGAATTCCCGCCCAATAGGATGTCTTCTAGAGGAAATGGAATTATGGATGAAAACCTGCATGTATCTGCTACTAGAAGTCAGTATATCTTCACTATTCCAATTTCTGGCACCTTTGCCAGACACGCAGCCATACACTTGTAATGATCCACTGCAATGCTTCACTTTAGCTGTTCTACACTCACTGATCTGCCTTTGAACAAACAGCTGTTAATTGTTGGTAAAAAGTTAATAAATTCATTTCTGCTGCCCATTTCAGACTTATGGGGTTGCCTATTCTCAGGAATGATTTTTAGCCAGATGCATATCTGTTGACACCACTTTGCCTTTAAAGTCTCTTGCAGTTTTCTTCAAAAAACATCATCATCATATTTGCAGCCAGGCCATTTCCAATTCTCCAACTAGCTGATCGTTTGCCATGTAAAAGCATACCAGAGGTACTTTAAGCAGTTTGGGATTTCTTCCTCAAACACTTCCATTATCAACAATGCCAGTTTTATGTATTTTCCTCAGTCATGCAAACTGCTCTCACCCTCTAAAATGAAGTTGGGCTGCAATCTGTCACATGAAGTAGCCTTCACTAGCTAAGACTTTGGGTTTTATATGTTTATCATGTGTTATTTCCTTCCCAGGAATCAGTATACACGAAACATTCACAACACAATGAAGAATTACTAAATCTAAAAATAATTTCTTTGAGATTATAAAGAGACAGAATAGGTAACATACCATTCTATTCAATTTAACCTCGCTTCCAAATTTTTTCTAAAACTGCATTCATTAATTTTATCCAGAAAATTATACCCGTGATGAACAGTAAGCAGACTAGTGTTTTCTAAATGCTATTACTAATGAAGAGACGACAAAAAATCTAGTCTCCTGTTAAATACCCTGATCTCTATTCATCTGACTAATTTCTAGTTTCTGTGTTGCTCACTATGGTTTTTGTACCTTCTTATGTCAACTGACAAGAGATGCAAACATTGTGGAAATCTTCTAAAGTACCAGCCGCACTTTTGTTGGAAATGCAATTCCTCTTATCTATTTATAAAGTTTGTTCTATCTGTAATTAAAATCATGCATTTACACCATCTATTCAGGTGAAGTAGCCAGCCCATTAATTGCTTGCTTGCTTTCTCTACAATGATGGGATTATCAATAGCTGGCTCACACCACCAAAAATTCAAATTTTTACAAAACAGTTCTACATTATTCAGAAGCATTAATAGAGAGATTTATGGTTAATTTTCTTCAGAGACTCATTTTTCTAGTTAAGTTACGCTCCTGTGAAACCTAATAATAATTTGAAAATTCAAGTTAATGATTAAAAAATTTTTTATCAGTTCACAAAGAAATTAATGACAAAATACCGCTATCTTTACATAATCACTATTTTCAAGACTATTGAGTGAGAAAGCAGCTTTTTTATAGGCATCACCATGATTAACCAATGTAACTATGGCATAATAATTTAGTACCAAGCTAGCTTTACAAATATAAATAAAATAACTACTACTGAAGAAACATGTCTAGAATGGTTCTTTAATTTCTTGATGTAATCACATTATACCGCTTTTCCATTACACAAGTTAAACAAACTGTACTAGATTAGTAACTTCACAGCTCTATTCTTTAGTGGTGATATCAAAATGGCTAAAGTCTTTTTCACCAAAAGTCAACACAATCTCCTCCACAAAAATTACCTCCATTTGTCTGTAACTGAAATTTACTTTTAATAAACAAAGAAATAAAGGTTTAATTAAAATTAGCTTTTCAAACTTAAACCTTCAGTGCTGGTGGTCAACATTTTAATTTCCACCTTCTCACAACCATTTGTTGACTGAATGACTGAAGTGGCCAGAGCTGTAATTTCTCTGAATTTTGACGGAGGTCTTGTTCTTCTACTCGCTGTTTTCTCAATGGTAGTCTTCTGTGCCAGAATGCTGACATCTTCCAGCTGTACAACTATTTTCATTTAATGTACTAGTTCATTGTCTGTTGATGTTGAACGATTTATAAATTATATATTTTAGGATCTTCAAAAATCATGATGTTCCTTAGCTTTCACTGAAATAGCCAGGCTTAGTAATCTGTTTAAAGTTTAAGCAGTAACCAAACTCATTTCTAAAGATTCTTCACAATGATAGCCACATCGCTGCAAAATACATGATCCGCAGTCCTATCACTTCCTCTAACCAGAACTGATTATAGACAGCGCAGCTAATATTTAATTAAATAAAAAACCCTTAAAAGTAGATAAGTATTGCATACCCTGAAATAGATTTTAAAAGAAAATTTAAAGAACCTTGCTTTTATTTCAAAGATCAATGAGAAAATCAATATATTTAGTATAGCATATTACAAATATAGAAAACTTAACTAAATAATTCTTCATTAAGTTCAATGAACTTGGAAAATGAATAAAAAAGCATTGAATAAATATAAAATTCCATTTTGCTGCATATTTATTCAAGTGTAATCTGTTGATACAAGCAGCCAGTTCTATTTTAGCCCTCTACAAACAATCAGTCCAAAAGGATTTGCACACCTGCATATTTACTATAGAGTTCTCAAAAATATTCATATGAAAAATATGTGAAGTGAAAAAAGAAAACTAAAACAATTTTGATATTATTTTGTTTTAATACCCTAACCCTAATATTAAGTTTACTAATTTCCTTTTTGTCAGTACTAACTGAGCTGAGCTGAGCTCACAGTAGTCTGAAGTTCTCTCTAAAAGCAGATGTAAAACAACAGAAAATTATTTCCTGTTCTGTTACTGTTAATAAAGTAACCAATAAATGGATTTACATTTTGCACCATCATCAGGATTTAGTCCTGAGGACAATGACGATCAAAGCTGACCAGTCAGGAACTACCAAACCAATGTTGAAGAATCTTTTAACCAAAGTGAAACAAATTTATTTTTTTTAAAATCAAAATTAGTTTCTCATACTTGAGATGACAATTTAACCCACCTACCACAAATTGGGAAGAGTTATCAGCCGTGCCTCTGAAAATATTCATGTAGTTTCCAAAGAGAAAACTTAGAATTTCTTTAGTTAATAATAAAATATTTTTGTTACAAAAATCCAGTTAGTTCAATGCTTAGCTGGGATACAAACCACAGAAAAGTGTGGGGAGACCAATGAGATAGTGCAATAAAACACATTTTAGTAAGAATGAAATTGTAAAACATGTTATCTAATTTTGTTGATAATAAACTTGCAAACCACACGTGTGTTTGTGAATACAACAAAAGTCAGCCATCTTTTTCAGTTCACCATATCACATTTAGTCGTACCGATGTTTTAAATTTTGTCCTAAATTGCTCAAACTACAAATTGGATTTTTTACTCCACAGTTTCCAATTAATCCACATCAAATAAGGCGGTTATTTATATGGCAGCTGCCAATTCAAAGAACATATTCATAAAGGGCCACTCTTCAGCAGAGATATGAAAAACAATTCAGTGTTTAGGTAAGATTTCTAGATCAGTCAAAATGGCAATCACCGCAAGCTCTGAGTGTCACTGATACTTTAATCTCAGCTTCGTCATAATAGGTTAACATCTCAACACAATACACAGCTGACACTAACACAAGATAAGAGTATATATATACTGTATATTTTGTTGTAGAAGTCAATACTTTTCTTCCAGAAATCTGGGCTTCAACTTAGACTACAGAAATTATTGCCTGAATGTTTGCTGATTGAGCAAGCAATTCACCAATAAGCTCACCGAAGCTTGAACTACTACTTAATCATAACAAGCAAAGCTGACCAATTACTATCTATCTTTTCAATCCTAATTATGTATAAATACCCTTCATCTCACAATCTCTCTCATAAAGTCATGCAAATTAATACACGGCAGCCTTTAACCTTTGGATGCATTTGTCAACTTGGCTCTCTCTGTATTTTTCTACTATGTTGTGACAAATATTTATGAATTATAATTTCATAAAAAACGGGAGAAAAATTTTAAATTAGTAAGCTAATTTTCCAGTCGTTGTGTCTCACCAACCCTGTTTATTTCAATGTTGTAAATCCAATAGAAACCTTTGTTCTACCTAGTGTTTTTTTCAGGATTTATTTGGTACATACAAATCTCCATATGGAGATGGAAAAACTATTTCAAAGGACAGTGAAAACATCTGTTACATGTATGTTTTTGACATTCTAAACTGTAAAAAATGTTTAGGGGTGCAGTGTTTTTACAATTAATCGATATTTCACTGCGAGTATTCATTCATTTCTTTATGTTCATATATTATGTCATAAAACTTGAGACAAAATAGTAATCGTATCTGTTTTATACTTCATTGTTACCATTATATTATTAATTTGTTTGGCAGATACCCTTGGCAAATTTTATTATACAAATGTATACATAGCATCTTAAGATGCTAAAGTAGATGCCATGCATAACTAATATTTTTAGTACTTATCTGTATTAAAATGTTACTCAAATGTAGAGACTAGGGATGTGTTATGAATATGGTATCACAATGATTATATTTTTCAGGTTTCCAAAATGGAAAATGCAATGCGACTATGCTAACTGCAGAGATGGTGGTAGAATTAGCGACTGAAGAGATTATGGATGTAGACAAGGAGTCATAATATTTTGAAACATTAAAACATTGATGAACCACACTATGAACCTGAAGACAATGCCCAAAAGACAATTAGACTCAGCTGCAATGGCACATACTGGAGCAAAAAGCATCTTGCTCAATGAAAAACACCAAGCCACAACATAAGGAACTCTCTGGGACCTGCACCAGAAACAAATGTCACCTAAAGATTCCTGGGATCATTTTGTCTTTAACAACATGATTGAGAAATTTGCAAGTGTTTAAATCTTGAAAGATGAAGAACAGCAGCAAGTAAGGAGAAAGAATGCAAAGATATATCTGAAAATGAGCTTCTGTCTTTGTGGGCCTTTCTCTTTCGGTAGGAATATAGAAAACTGGGACATTTCCCCTTTGGAGCTGTTCGGAGACCCAATTTTCAAACCTGATACACAGACCCACAACATCTATTGAAATATTTGAAGATATTCACTGTTTCTGAGGGTTGATGATAAAAGGACAAGAGAATTTCATCTGCAAATAGACCTCATGGCAACTTTTAGATATGTACAAGATCTTTTTCTTGCTAACTGCAGAAAGAGATTTGTTCCCAGTGATTGTGTGACAGCAGATGAACAGTTGATGCAAGTTCACTCGGTATGCCAATGACGGGATTGTCTGCACTGGAAAATAGCCTGCTGAAAAAGTCCAGAGAAATCTTCGATCAAGCATTTTGCAGCAGTTATGCAGTCAATTGAGGAACATAAGTCACAACATAACAACAGACAATTTCTTCATAAGCATGCCCCTTGCTGAAGCACTACTTGAGAAAGGACTGATAATTGTGGAGACGCTCTGCCAAAACAAGCCAGACACACCTGGTTTGATGAAGGCTTACGAGTTCCGAGAATTTCATAGTTCTGAATTTGGTATCAAGACAACACCACCATGGTGAGTTGTGCGCCCAAGAAAGATAAGGCTTATCATTTTGTTGAGCACAATGCATCATGACAAGGCAGTAGATGATCAGAGCAGGAAGAAAAATAAATAAATAGTTACAAAAAAAGAGAAAGTTATTTGTATTCAGAGAAATGCAGTTATTTCAGGCTTTTGCCATTACCACATTAGTAACAGAACTTAATGTTTTGGTGATCACCTGGCATTGATTATCAGGGTTATTTTGCATACCAAAACTAATCCTTCAGTACTATTGACAACAGAAAGATTGCTGGAATTTAACTACATTAACTACTTCTAGTAATGAAAATAAGCGGGTAAAAAAAAGGCAGTAATTTTCTTTCTATTTTTCTTTTTCATGTTGCAAATCTACAAGATCTGCCAAATACAAACCCAACAAAGGAAAAAAAGCTAAAAGACCAACTATTAGACTGCACAGAACCAACCAACTCTTTAGAAAACAATCTAACAGCACCAGTCGAAGGTTGAGAGATCCCTCCAACCCGCACCTTATTAGGCCCTTTCTGAATCTGAAAATAACTCAACCCATTCTGCTCAAGCGAAGTAAAAAAAGCAACCCCCACCAACACACATACACGAGAAACAATTCCACACAAAACTCTCACCGTTACTGCCAACCCTTCTTCTCCTAAACCTAGGTGTCTTAATACTCCGCCAAAATGAAACCTTAGCATGCTATCCAATACACCACTAGGACATGTATACCTAAAAATTCCACCCTCTCCCCTCCCCCCAAAAATAATAATGCATAATAAAACTATAAACCTTACCTCCAAACCTTTAATAACCCAAAATCCATTCCACACAGTGGAATTAAGCCCATGGCCTCTAACTGGGGCTACTGGAACTTATTGTTAATCACAGGACTTGCATTCTGATTTCACTTACTTAATATTCTTCTACTTCTAATAAGATTCTCATTAACCATCCTTACAATATTAGTGGTGAGAGACGTAATCCGAGAAAGAACCTTTCAAGGATTCACACATCAAATGTCTTATCTGGACTGTGATGAGGGATAATCCTATTGATCTTCTCAAAGATCTGCTTCTTCCTCACCTTCTTCTGAGCTTACTTCCCATTCAAGGCTTGCTCCCACTATAGAAATTGGATCTTCATGACCTCCCACAGGAGTCACTCCCATCAATCTGTTTCAAGTACCCTTACTAGACACTGTGGTACTCCTAGCCTCAGGAGTGCCAGTCACCTGAGCCCACCATGCTCTTATACAAGGAACCTTTAAAGAAGCCAACCAAGGGTTATTCTTCACCTCCATCCTAGGACCATATTTCACTTTTCTACAAGCAGGAGAATACAAAGAAACCTCATTCACTATCTCAGATAGTGCTTATGGCTCAACCTTCTTCGTAGAAACAGGCTTCCAGGTCTTCATATTCTTATTGGATCCACTTTCTCTTAACCTGCCTCCTATGAATAATATCCCAGCACTTCTCATCTACACATCACTTTGGGTTCGACCAGATACTGACATTTTGTAGACATAGTATGATTATTCTTGTACACTTGTATTTACTGGTGAGATTCTTAGTTTTGAGGTAACTTATCTTATGGTGTTAAACTTTTAATTTAAAAATGGTCAATACAACCCCCCTCAGTTTTATACTTTAAAATATAAGATCCAGTTTGCATCCGACAGTAGGTTTCACCTTAAAACTCTTCACTCTAACTTTTATTATACCAAAGGCTTAAAGTGAATATTATTTATGTGATTTCGATCTATACTATGAAAGGTCAACTCTCTAAGCCTACCCATGGAAGCCAAGAAGCCTTTACCTGTTAATTAAAAAAATTGTAATTTTGCATTACCCTTTGGGTAAGATATTGAGCCGGAATAACGGATTACACTGATGTTGTAAAAAATGGCTGCTCTAATAAGCTCAATATCTATGTCCTCCGTAATAACTATCTCCAGAATTCTTATACTATTGAGAACCACATCACTAATTATTGGCTGAATAATTAGAAACCCTGCAGTTAAAGACTGAGAAAAGTCTTGACTTTTCAAGTGCAGCTATGATCATATGGGATCAACTCGAGTACCCTTTTCTATTCGATTTTTCTTAATCTTCGACATCGAAGTTGTTTTACTACTACCTACAGTTCCAATCTTCTTATAGGCCCCTTCAACATTTTCTAGAAAATTCAAACTACTCCATTATGTCTACAAAACATTTCCATCATTGTAGTTTCAAGCTACACAAATATGTGATAAATGTAGCTGAGGTATACACATGCACATTAGTATTAGATTAAAAGAAAAACAAATTCAAATGTTAAAACAAAACCATCAGCAGCAGTACATTAAACAAAGTAGATTTTCAAACAAAGCCTAGTCGAGGATTAGTCTAAAAATTTCCATTTGGTTTGAAGTTAA
>JACATO010002646.1:0-16180 GCA_018389105.1 Nautilus pompilius
AAGAGTTGTAAAATACCTTTTGACATGATGTAATGTGTGAAAACCTTCATTTACAAATTCTGTTTTCTGTATTTAATAAATCTTTGTTTTTTCAGTAAAAGTGAATAAAGTTTATATTTCAAATAATGTCACTGGTAAATCAGCTTTGATTAAAGTGAGAGAGAATGTGGCAACAGATATTTACTGTTCAGCAAATAAAACTGATCCTAAAACTATCATTACTTTCTGGGAAGTAAGACGAAATAGACAACAAAAAATGCTACGCCTAAATATACAAAAGATCTTAAAGCACAGCGGACTTTACACCACTGAATCTATGACCACATTACTCCGGATAGACGAGATGATGGAGTTAAAATATACTGCCATGGTAGAAATATTTTTGCTCCTGATTTGGATTTTCCAGGTGTCGATTCTAGAAATTTGGTGGTGGAAATTCTACGTAAGTATTTTTGACTCTGTAAATTTTTGTAAACAATAGTTTTTTTTATATTTGAAAATAATTTGTACTCTAGGTTCTGAGAGTTAAATCTATTTAAGCCACAGTAGCAAAATGGGTGAAAGATTCATGTTTATACAATGGTGCAGCTATCCAGAGCCTGCTTGGATAATTTAGAATTATGCACCTTGGCACAGTATTTTCTTTATCAGCCTACCATAAACTAAGCCTTTGTTAATCTGGTTAAACTCTCTTTGTTTGATTTACTGTCCATTTCCAGTTTTGCTCTTTCTTGCTGATGTAAATTACACATTTGTTTTCTGCATTGACCATTTGTTGTCACTCCTTCATTGGTTAGTATATGTTGACCGTTTTGTTAATTTGATCAATCTTTTTACCACGGAATGTTCTTGAGGGTATATTGTTGGTTTTGCTAACTTCCAATTAAGCTGGTTATCATTCAAGATGCAAGATTTTCCCTTGCTTTTCCTCCTCCAACAACAAACTGTTGATGTCCATACATGACTCTAATATTTTTCTGGAAGCTGATCATGCCATGCCCAAAAGGTTTAGCTTATTGGCTAAGAAAGCAGAAATACATAGTAATTTTGCTTTGAAAATTCACTGTATTTCTTTAGTTACTGCATGTAATGGCTTCAATAGGGTTAGTGAGGAATTTGAAACTATCTGATATCTGTTTACACATGATATCACAATACACAAACCTTCCTATGATCAAAATGCCTAGCAGATGGCCACCTTACTACTATGCTGGGGGCTCACTTTCATAAATATAGTCAAGAGAATGCATGTTCACGTGTTGATGTTGAGCTATTAGTCTGTGTTGTGGTGATTGTGTCATTTCTTAGCCTGTGTATACTGAACATAATCTAGCTTCTTGATGAACTTTGCTTCTCCAAAAGATGTCCACATCTGATAGTAAGAAGTGCACAAACTAAATAGAGAAGAGAAAATGTTAAGCTGTTTTTATATGACCATAGTTCAAAATTTCAAGTCTTCAAGCAGACATCATATGGAAAACAGCTTTGGAGTTTGTTTAATGTATAGAAATAAATTATTGAAGATGCAGGAGGGAATATTGCTGAGATGAAACTAACAAAAATGAGAAGGTGTTGGTAGCAGAAATTATCTATAAACAAAATGCTTACATCAATGTTGGAGGACCTACTGAGAATACCAATGAGTTTGATTATCTCAACATGTTCAAACCTTCCTCATTTTGATATTTTCACTTCTATTCCACTGCTAATATATTTTGAACAAAGATCACTTAGGTTGTCAGTGATCCAAATGGTCTTTTAATGCAATTATTTGATATCAGTGAAATGCATTTCAGTTATGAAATAGAATTTTATTTAGTTTACATATGTAAAATGTTTTCTTTATTTAATGAAATTTTATGGTGAGGTTTACTTGATGAATACTTTGTGTGTTGGTGATTTATATTTTAAGTCAATTAACAATATTATATATACTTTAATTGTCAGTAGTTGATTTTACTTTTGTTGCAGATGCTCCATATGATCCCCCAGTGATTTCCGGAATAAATAGTAACAAATTGTTTATGAGAATGCTAAAGTTAAGGTGTATTGTTCATGGAGAGGCGGGAATCCTGACAATGCTCGTGTGACTTTGAAGTGTCCAGGAAACTCTCCTACCACAGACACGCTAACAGTCAGTAAATACATGACAGTATCAAAACTGATGCATAGAAAGCATTGCATTTGCACTGGATCACACACATAAAAACGGTGATTGGTACATCGACACAAGTCTTCAAAGTTTCTTGTAAGTTCAGTCAAAGAATCTTTTTGCGTTTGTATAGTAAAACCATTTATCCACATTATTTGAGATAGAAATCCAGTGAATCAGCAAAGACGTTGATAATTAGATAAATAAACATCCCAAAAGTAAGACTCAGGAGTTCAGAAATTTGAATCAGCTGAAAATAACCAACTAATTTATTCTCTAAATGATGAGACAATCTGGCAATTTTCTCTACTTCCATTGAGTTTTATATGCATTAAGTGTATCCACTAATAAAGAAAATTTCAGTGGCACCATTTTCTAGGCAGTCTTTCCCCAGCTTGATTCATTGGTACCAACCAAAATTATGGAAGGTCATAAGTTACCAAGGTAAATAGTCTGTTCTTTAATCGTTAAGTAAAAGTCACCCATACAGCGACAGTGTACAGCTGTTTTTGTCTCTGGAACCGCAAGTATCTTTTACCCTGTGGACAATGTCATCAAAGATCATATATTTCCTTGTAGCTACTTTACCTGCTGTTTTCAAATTTTCATTGAAAAAATAAGTAATCTTTTCTTTATGGTGCAGGACAGGTAACACATTCTAATGGTTAGTTGACACATTCATTATCCTCCTCCAGCAGGGTTTCCTCAAATATTGAGAAGTTCTCTCTCTTATTGCAAGTGCAGTACACAACACCACAGTAACAACAAGAAATGTGATCAATCTGTTAGTAAATAAATCACCTGACAATGTTTCTGTGACATAACGGCAACATAATGCGATGAATTGATTGTTATGTAGCATAAATATAATTCTTTATTCATGCCATTGGCTTTCCAATGAGCTATTTTTGTTTAACTGTAATTACTATGTTTACAACAAAATAATATGATGCAAAAGGGAAACATACATACAAATATTTATTTTTATTGTGTATTTATTGTCTAATAACTTTGCTGTAGTAATAGTCCATTGGTACATTCATTAAAACTCAATTTGGAGTGGTTGAATGTGTGTTGCATGTAGAAGAAAAGCAATCTAATAAACCTAAAAGAACAAGAGAAATGTGGACTCTCTTGTACATGCCTTCCCTTTACTTTATACTCTCAAACCAGAAGAATTTTAAAAGTAACGTTGAGATAAATATTGTTGTGAGAGCCATACCTGCTGGGTATTTGTTTGTTTTATTTATGGAATCTGAATTTAGCCAAGGGCATCATAGATGTTGCCAAAGTGCTGGTGGTAATTTTCAAGGAAAGTAAATTGGTTTGAAAGCAAGTGTAGAACCATCATTACTAGTTTGTGTCCCCATTAAGGACTAAAGGTGGTAAAACGATCTGGATGTGCTAGGTGGGGCAGCCAAACAGCTGCACAATTGCAGCAGCTCATTAGCATGACTGACTGGTAAGCTTAGTAATCGAATTTGTCAGAATAGTGGAAAAGAAACTGAACTTAATGAGGAGTAATTACCATTTGTTGTCTGGTTGTGGCTGCTGTTTGTATTTAATTAATCAATTAATTAGTCATGTTTTTAATATAAAATTTCCTACCCAATGGCAAAATTTACTGGCGATGAGTTACTCGTTTTAGTAATAAGAGCAGAGGATTGACTTTAGCAGCACAGAAGGTACTCGGACATTGCTGCTTGTACAGTTACTATTCTTGTTTGCCACAACATAATTATAAAGAAAATGTAGGACCTGGTTGGTTGTAATTAGTTTTTACTTTTAATTGCTTTTTATTACTTGAATGTACCTGTGTGAGCAATATGGAATAATATCAGCTGATGTGGGGTGTCTGTGAGGTAGAATATGCTCTGCATGACACAGAAGCCAAGAGTCCATGAGTGCTCTGGGATTGATGATTACCACTACAGACCGATTAATGGAAACTAGGCTGGCCCTCCCAATATTAAAGTGTTTTTAAATATAATTTCTATTTGCACATTATCTTTAAAGTATGTTTGGAATAAAGAGGATTTATTATACTTTCAATAAAGAAAATTAGTTCCAAAACATTAAATTAATTGAATTCATGTAACCAAATGCAAAAAAGGAAATTTTGAAATTGTAAGATTCTTTAATCACTTTTATTGGTTTGGTAAAGTTAGTTTTTAATTAAAACTGACTTCTTTTTGTTTTCAATAATTTTAACCAGGGGAGTGCATTTTTTCCCTTTACATATAAGATCATATTGGTCAATACACGAGCTGGCATACAAGTTATTGTAAATAATTTTCTTTGGAATACACAGTTTTGAATACAAGGCTCTTCATAATACATGGTTGGCATGAGACAAACACTGGAGGTAAACATCAGGAAAACAGTAAAACTATGCTAAAGTCTGGAACCTGGTTTGAAATTTGAGTTATTAGCATGTATAGTCTTAATATTTTGAAAAAGCATGTTAATTTTTTTAAAGTCTGCTATGTTTGTATTTACCATGGTTAAGGAGGAAGTGCACAATTTAATGCTGTTAGCTAGCTGCTGCCATTTGTGGCATGATAGCAGCATAGGGAGAAAAGACCGAAGATGTCTTTATATGGGTAGATCTACACTTTAGAACAATTGTTCATCAATTTGTCATTTGGTCAAGAGAATCCAAGAAGCTGTAAATAGACAGGGTTTTGTAAACATATTTAAAGATGTAATGAGTGTGTGTTTGCAGGAAGCATTTGATATTGAAATCTTTATTCATAGTGAGAAGAAGAAAATCAATGTGTGGATGTAAACTATCAGCAAAGATACTAGACAGGTAAATGTGTGTGAATACTGAATGGGCGCTACTACTCCTGAAGTGGAGAAATACAGTCCAGAGGACAAAATGTTCAAAAGACAAACCCTATGAACAATCACATTATTGTCAAGTTATATATCTACACCTATTTAATATTTTAAATGGTTCTACAGATTTTTGATACCAGTTAGTTTGCTACTAGGTCATATCACTACCATCTTTTACTTCAGGATCTATTGATTTATATTTTCTGCTTGCTTTATTCAAGAACGCTAATGGTTGGTTGTGTGGAGCAACCATCTTCACTAAGCCAAAACGACCTCTTCAACAGAGCTTGCTTTTAGAACATTAAGCATCGTTGTAGTAGTGATGTTTTGAACGGTTCTCAGGGTATTCTAAAACGGTTTTATTTTTATTCAAAGCTTTAAAATCAGAATATAAAACAAATTTTAGAAATTCTTTCATGCTCCAGTCAATTCTACAAAGAAAATTAATTTCATCTGTAGGCTCCTATCTCCTGTAACAAATTTCTAACACACTGTTCAACGTCTCTGTATTTCTTTCCTTGCATCAGTGTTTCCAGGAGTACAGTGTACCATTTGGTTCTTGTCAGGATTTCCATTTTCAATGCAGTTATCAAAGTCCAAATGTTGGGATGATTATTTGTTCCTGTACTTCAAAGGGCATTGTCAAACTGCTCAATGTTGTTGTTTGTGGATGACATGCTATTTTCAGTGCATTCATGAACATTCCAGGAAGTAATAGAGAAAATGGGATCATCATGTCTTCTCCTCTGATGTAACAAGCCTCGAAGTATGAAACTATTTTTTTGTGAGGAGGATAATCATCTTCCGCAGTCTCCTCAAAACCATCCACTACATCGTTTCTCTGCACTTGTTGCATTCCTTTCTGTTAGCATCTAACTTTTAGACTAAATTGATAATCTTGACGGTATCTTGGCCTCATGTTTATTTTGACCACTTTTTTGTAAACATTCTTCAAAAGATGGAACAAGTGATGTTACTGGTGCACCAGGAAAATGGGAAGAGAAACTGACGACCACAGATTTTTCAAAATCTATCAAGGAATCTGGTCTTATGTTAGTTCTTAGCTCTTTGAGTTTGGCAAATAATTGATCATAAGTAGCTTGTCTTTTGTCCGGGGCTAAAGCAAAACGTGGATCTCTGAGGATGTCAGTTTGAATGCAGGGTGTACAATTGATAGTAAATGCATGAGCTGCATTTAAACATTCCATCCCCTGCCCAACTCCTGATCTGTTCAATATCGACCATTCTAACATGTTTTGCAAACATCAAATTTTGTTTGGGGTCATCTTCACCACTATCAACCTAAAGGAATTGAAAACCATAGACAAAATTGCAATATTGTTCCTTAGGAACAGCAGGAGCATTTTTCTTTCCTGCCACCAATTCCGAATATTGCAACTCATTGAAGAGATAGATAGCAATTCTGCCAAAACACAATCATTCAAGTTAATGGAAGCCTTGGAAATGTCAGATCGTGGTGCATTTTATCAGAGAGCTCATACTATTTCCATGTTGGCAATTTCTTTCTTAGGGTTCTTGCAGTAGTAGCATGATTGTGCTCACTTACTATCTTAACGTCTTGTTTTCTTCATCTGTCCAGGTATGGACTGTTGCTTTACAAGGATGCTTTTCGTGCAGCCACTATTGCTTTGATCTTTCAGCATTTCTTTTATGCTCCTCCTAGATGTAGTTGAAATCATCATCAAAGATTTTCCCATTATGTAATGAATGATTTCTCACATTTAGCAACTGAGTTTTAAAATGTTTTCTATCACAATGTTCACTTGTTGCTTTATCGTGATTTTATTAGTTTGAAAATAAATTCCACTCAAATATGCATATAAGACAGAAGCATGGTAATAAAATGTGGTTGTTCAGTAAGTAAGTTAGTTTTTTTCAGAAATCGTGTTTCATATGTTATAATCCTAATATATTCTTTGTAATTTGTTTAGAGACAATAATGGAAATAGTGCAGTGTTTCAAGTTGTATGTATATGGTTAACTTAATGGAAGTAGGTACTCAGTAGTTTTGTTGAAGTATTCATACAATGAATTGGGAAATTAAATTACTGTGTGATTGAATAACCTAATCACTGGAATTTTAGCATCAAGGACAACAAACAGTCAACAAAGGGAATGATTTTCAATTCAGTTTTTAATTAAGGTTCAAAATGATCATTGTCTTGAAGTTGACTTAGAAAAAGTTTATTTTGGCAGTTTGCAAATTGAGGAAGAAGGTAGAGGATTATAACAGAGATCATCCAACTTTTTAGATGAAAACAAAGTGGTTATTGATAATTTTAATAGAACATCAATTGGATTGTTCTCTATCTGGCGTGGCCACCCATCAATCTTAGACTCTGAAAATATGTTAATCCAAACCAATGAATACAAAAATGGTTACAAATGAAACATCTGTCATAGATTTGTTTTTGTGCTACATGGCAACTGCTGCTGGGGAAGCTAATAAAACAGCTCTGATTGGGCACAGTTTTGACCATTGGCCATTTTGCACAAACTTTGTCTTTAGTGTGTTGCAAGCTCCCTGATTTGACACATTTACTGACTGCTTTTTTAAAATGCTGTTTCATTGTCATTTGTTGGTTCCTTTACTTCGTTCCATGGCTACATCTCTACTTCTGTACAAAAAGAGAAAGTTTTGGATTCTGAATGTCATGTTGTTATGATCAAAGTCGACAGAACAATATTTGCTTTATTATCCAGAAGCAAGCCTATATGTGCTTTGTCTTGTTAAAGTCCATCACAGGAAACCAAAGCTTCAAATTGTAACAGCATGATGAGAAGAAGGGAGGCAGAGAAGCTCGCCATGATTTGAAGGTAGTTAATCTTTGAAGTAATCTAAGAAATAAAGTTTAATATATTTTAAATTAACTAATGAAACACAGTATTTTTTGAACTGATTCACAGTATACATCTAAATAGCAAATATGTTTGGGTGGAGTCTTGCTAATGCCAGAATACCATTCAGGCCAACTAGAAGTCAGAAGGCTATTTCCTAACATTCAGGGATTTGATTGTTTGCATGCACCGTTCTCAAAACATTCTTTTATTTTGGATGTAGACAATCTTGTCTAAGATGTGAATACTTGGAAGTAGGCACAGAGACTTGTCTTTGAAATCATTTCTTTTCATGAATCATAGAATTGAAATAATGGACCACCTTTTTACTTTTACCTATGGCACTGATGCAGATATTTCAGTAACAGAATAAAAGAGTCTTGTTTCTGAAGTTCAAAACTACTAAAAACTGTTAGAGATATTGAAAGATCCCTGAAAATATCTTAAAAAATTTGTGTGTGCAATCATTACCGACAGAGCAGCATAGATGTTTGATCAACCCAAATGTTTGTATAGAGGAAGGAAAAGAAAAGTTCTCTTTGATAAAGACAAGTCAGGTGGGCACTATCATTTAGCAGGAAAATTTATTGCATAGACAGTTTAGCTGCATTATGCTATTAGCAGTTTATCACTGCTCGCAATAATGCAGTATGCTGACCTACAATAGCAAAATGGACAGGTTGAACGATGATGGAGTTATGATGATTATCTTGGCATTAAAAGTTGAATGGTCACCTCAATAAGCAACTCAGCTTGTCATTGTGACCTAGCTCTCTTAGTTGATGTAACATAATCTCATCTTTGAATTTGATACTCACAAAATATAACTATTGGCTGCACATAGCCACACCAGTTAACACACATGTTTAGAGAGCTCCAGGCATAAAGCATCTTTAACCTTGTACAAAGTGGAAGTTTGAAATCTATTTTACCATCAAATCAGCTGGCATAAAAGGTGATGTCTTTTGGGAAAAAAGAAAAAAGAATTGGTTTGTTCCCTTATGACTGGAATAACTGTAAAATCAGCAAAGTTATATACATAAGGAAGTTTTTTTCCAGAAACAATATATATATAAATTGTTTTTTTCTTTGTATCTTTGACAACACGTAATAAAAAGATATTTTCAATTCTCATGTAGTCATTTGTAAATCATGGAGGAAAAACCTTTTATTGTTCCTCTCATCTTTCAGTTAGTTTCCTTTGACCAAGATCTTATGTTTAATCTATTTTGGAAATTCACTTTTATTTTATTGATCTTGGAATATACAGAAACCTGTGATGTCTGACTGTTTAGGAGCAGCTCAGTGAAGATGTCATCGTCTACTTTCCATTAATGTCTCAATGTTGGAATCTACTTAGCTGTTGTTTGTTAGTTTTGTCTCAAGATTGTGTTTGTCTGTTTTAGCTCCAAGACAATTTCAAATATGTATTTGTTTGTTCATCCTATTTCTTGACTGGAAACATTGACACATCACGTGACCTCAGGTCTTCTCTCCAATATTTTTTTTTGGTCCAGGTAAATGACATTGGTACAACAGTAAATTTTGTGTGATTTATACCTGGACAAGTGAAATTGGAATAATTATAGGATTTATTGAGAAATAAATGTAACACAAACTTTTTAAAGAAACAGCACAGTATGATACCAATGGTAAACCTAGTATTCAGGACAAGAATGTGATTAGCATGAATCAGCCCTGTTCATTTTGTAAATATTGTTAATATTTTCTTTTTTATTTTCTTATTTAGTCAGACCAGTGGTAAAAATGATATCAACTACATCAAAAATCAAGGGCCGTCGTCATAGCAACATAACTTGTTATATCCAAACTGAGGGGAACCCACCCGATTACATATTTAGACCGTGGGAGCACTGGTGGGGTCAAGTCCATCTTCGGACTCTCTCTGGTACCAGCCACCCAAGATTCACAGAAATTGTTTCTTTCTCATCAACGCACCAAGACAGTGGCACCTACAAATGTACAGTAATAAATGGCAATGCACAAACTGGACGCATTTTTTTTCAGTCATCTGAACTAAAAGTGAAGATACCATGTACGTTGTGAATGTTCATTTTCTTTTCTCTCTCACACGGCATCTGACAGCTTAGTTTTATTGTTAACATGACTAATCTGCTGAGTTCCGCATGCTTAACGTAAGAATAATCTGTAGTATTTCCTGCACAATTTTACCACAGCTAAATGATTATAATGCTGCTTAGTAATGATACAAGTCACTTTTGTGTCTAAGAATGCAGACAACTTTTATTCAGTTTAATCTGCTGATTATAACCAGGGAAATAAAAATAATACATTTTTTAATGTATGGTCTGGGAACAAATACCTGCCTTATAAGTAAATATAAAGAAATTGGCAGAAGTCACATGATTTGTATGTTTTCTATATCCCGTATATTTTACTGTAATGGAAATATTAGTTTGTTTTATTTTTGCTTGCTCTCTCTGCAGATTATTGTTGTAGTAAAAATTATTTATTTGTACTTGATGTCAATTTATTCTCTATTTCTATTTGTTTTTTGTGCAATAATCCACAATCCACCATTTCACATCAGAAGTTATTCATTTATTCATATTTTTGTTTATTAGTATTCAAATTTCCTATTGAATTGTTTGGTAACAAGTGAAATTTTTATACTTCTAAAATCCATTTTTCGGTTACTTGCCAAACAAACTCTTCATCTGTGACCTTTAATCCTAGAATGAAAGTATCCAGTAAAATGGGAATGTTGACAACTTCAGATCCCCAAATTGTTTGAAATTCAGGAATGCTGTTAACTGATATTCTGATACAAATATTTATACATTTTATGCCAATAGATTTTCACTACATCTACTTCAATTTTCTTTGCTGGTTCTACTCTGAAATCTACATCTTAATGAGATAAGAATTATTTGTGATGTGGATGCTGTTTGAGGATAATTTTCTAATATTGATTTGCTCAAAATCTCTCCCATATTTACTGTTTATTTCAGCAAAACCAGTCATTGCTTTGCAAAGATTTACTATCAAAGCTGCTGAAGGCGCAGATGCTTTGCTGAGTTTAAAGTTCTATTCGTACCCTAATTATTCAAGTATTACCTGGCTGAAGATGAACAGAAAAATCAACCCTGAGTACCATTTTGTCAAGGAGAATGTTGTGACCTTCATATCCTACAAAAATATCCTGAAAAATCTGGTTTTAAGGCTCTGGCTATTATAAAACATCTGAGTCTTGATGATTTTGGAACGTATAGAGTCAACATTAGTAATGCTGAAGGCTGGGTAATACAGCCAATTGTCATACTATTGGGAAGGAGAGGTAATTTAAATACAATAAGAGGTTTGTTAATAAGGTCAGTGAGTTCTTTAACATTTGGGACCTTTATAAATTATTTTATATTGTGAGCTCAACTAACTTGGACTTTGATGCTAAAAGGTGTCAGATCATAGAATAGGTTGGTTTGGATTTCCAATCAGTGTTTGTGCTTCATGGCGATTCTGCGAACCCCACACACATCACAGGTGTAAATGTCACTCGCTGTCTATCAATTGTATGATCAGTTTACAAAATGATGTTCAAGCTGTAATTAAATGTTTGTCACCGTTCAGGGTTACAGCACAATTTCTCTTTTCAAACATTCTGTTGTGGAGCTTCAAAATTGCTGCTGCTGCTGCTGCAAATGAAACGACAGACAGACAAGAATTTTTCTAAAATGATACGGTTATCTAGAATGGATACAGCAGCATTCCAGCATGAAAATTTGTCTTGGCCATCCCAGGAATGGTATCACTGTGGAAGATTCATTGCAATGCTGCTTTATTACCATCTGCTGAAACTGATGTATGTATACAGAAGCACAGAGTGAATATGCTTATAGTAATCATGGCTGGAGGTGTACCAAATGAATGACCAGGTGATTTTGATGACACAGCTGAAGGATTGTAGCCTCTGATGCTAAACCTATGGAAATTTACAAAGCAGCATTTTTATCGGAGGTGGGGGACGAGGGATTCACTGTAATTTTACGGGTAAAAGGAATGCGTCTGGCATAGATGAATGCTTGCTTAATTAGCTTAGTTAGCATTTAGCCTTTGATGATTACTTAAAATTATTGGTTGCTTAGTCTACAAGATGAGCAGTCTACACGGAATGTACCAATTATAGACCAATTTGCTGTTGAATGTTTGGATAACAGACATTTTGTACTTTGCTAGACAGGTGAACAGCAAAACCTGGGAGTTGGCTGAGGCAGTGATTTGCTAGATTCCACATCACTATGGAAATAATAAAATGAATAAATATATTTTAATGATACTGATCTAACTGAAATATTTTGAGTCTTTGACACTATCAATTTAATTTGTAGTAGTGTAATAGCATTAGTTTACCTTTTCAGTGATGAAATGTTTTAAACTTCTTTTGTACACACAATTGTTCCGTATTCAATAACGTCCACAGATTCCATTACTTCTGTTTATATACTTAAGTTTGATCACCCATTTCGGTGTTGGACATATACAGAGATTAGAACGAAGGTCATTGTGTGTAAGAAATAGCTGTAAAACACTATACATGGAGTTTGTGGTTTACAGTAGGAGTCTAAATCCTTTCAAGAGTCACTTGTTGGGAGTTACAGCTTTGTCCCTTTTGATTATTTCCTGTAATCAAGCACATGTATTACTTGTCTGCACCCCTAGGTTTACAGAATCAATTAAATGATATTGTATGCTACATTTTGTCCAAATATTGACTTGAATGTTAGGAATGAAAAACAAAAAATATTCCAAGCTTGCAGCGTTGTTAGTTATGTTTGTTTAGTGCTTCAAAGTTCACCTGTATGTTTTTGTACAGTCACATTACAACAAGGGAAAGCTGTTTCTGACAATATTGTACTTAGAAAACATGGCCTGATATCAGTATTGTACTGTTCCCTGATTCTATAAAATAATTACAGTTATGTATTATTCTGTACTATATGTATAAATGAGAAGTGTGATACCTATAGCTTAGTGCAGAAGAATCAATGGATTAATCTTAACTTGTGACATACAGCTTGAAGATTTAGTTTTCTCTGAAGTTCAGTGGCCAACACAGTTCAATAAACTGATGTTTAATTATTTATCTTGCAGAACCTGAAGCAATTGTAGGAGTAGCTGGGGACTTGCCTATTGGAATACCTATTGCAGCCTTTTTTGTTGGACTTGTTCTGACAGTAGGTGTTGCTGTAATTACCAGATATATTTACAGAAGGATGCTTTTAAAGCAAATAGCAGAACATGGTGAGATTTTTATAATTTTAATACATGTGAGTAGAGGAATCATTGACTAGGAAAACATTTAGAAAAGATTAAACAATATTAGTATATCTGATTGTGATTAATAGTATTGGACTATAAGTAATCACTAGTACAGATAATACATTTATTCAGTATGTTAAGTTATATTTGAATCCTTGTGATTTATTGGTTCTTAATGACTTTTTCACAAAGGTAATTAGAATGCATTTTTTCTGGTTGAGTTTAAAGTGTCTTTCTAATTTGCACCCTATTTAGGATCTTAAGGTAACGTAATTGGATAAAGGGACAAGAAGCTTTAAATCCTATATTAGCCCATTTTATGCATTATAGATGTGTACAGCCAAATAGTTATGTACATTTCATTCCTAACAGCAGAGGAGGACGCCATCACAACATAGAGACTCTTATCATTCCTTAGTTTGAAGGGCAAAAGGCAGAATGACCAGTCTGCCAGCCACATCATAGTGTCATGCTACTATTGTACAATGTCTGTTTCACACAGTCTACTAGCTGTTATTTGCAAAGTTTATGAATAGCCAAATAAACCGGAGGGGAAGGACTCTCTCACATAAACAAAAACAGAGTGGAAACCTCAATGGGAGCCATTCTGTCTCATGGAAAGCTTTGTTGATACAGCTGGTACCTGTTATAAACATCATCAAGAGGTAGATGTGTAACACAGGCAAAGCTCGTCTCCATTGCCTAGTTTAAGTTGATAATACTGGTGGTGTCAATTCTGTAAACCTATACACCAAGGGAGGAAAAAAGATCAGATGTCACATTACATGTGTTAGTGGCATCTCCCACTGACAAACTCTGCAATCTCGGCAGTTTGTTCTCCATGATCTTGTGTATGCATAGTTTTTCCATTAAGACATTCAGAGTGATAAGGAAGTAACTGAATGGTCTGTGTATACAAATCTTTCATTTTTAGTTATCAATTGATAATGATTGAATAGCAAATTGACTACATTTAGCAATACTGTCATGTACAACTGATGGAGGTTTATTGTAATTCTGAATCATACAAGTACCTTGTTCATGTATTAATCAAATCCTGTCCAGAAAATGTGTATAAATGCATTGTTCAAGCTTCGACACCCAGACCATTCTGTAGATCGTATTGCATTTTCAGGTTTTTCACCAGGTTCCAGCTACAATACTGCTACAGTCGGTGTTGATGTTACCCTACTGTGTGTGACTTTTGTTGTTTTGTGGTTGAAATGAAGTAACCTTAGTTTATGGAAAAAAAACATCTCCTGAAGTCTTTTGGTGATGAGGGAATGCTGCTGCCACTGTTGATGGATCAAGTGTTTACAGTCAATACAGAAGTTTGGTGCTGAAATTAAAAAAGGCTGTCAGAAGAATGTACATTTTTTTCTAAATTTTCTAGACGTTCACAACAGTCATGGAAGAATTACACAAATTAGATATGGATCTCGATGATGGATTTGTTTGGTGTGTAGCTTGATAACAAACAAGTCAGTATCCAGTATGAACAATATGCTAACTCCTAGTTACACAAACTTGTCATTTCTCCTGCGGTTATCGTTTGATCTCAGAAGAGGAATGTGATCGCTATAATACCAACTTTGTGGGCTCTAATGCACAAGGATATGACATTCTTCTACATTGATATCTTATATCTAAAATTAAAGGAAGTAAAATTATCATCTTGTGCAGAAATTCAATGTGACAAACAAGTGAGGGAGATTACTCTACAATAGTGTTTATGAATTTGAATATATCATCAGACGGTTACAATAGATTAAGATTGTTCTACTGCAAATCATTTTAGCTTTAATATACTATTTTGGTAGAAGAATTAATTACTGTGATCTTTTTTCTTATAGAAGAGGAGGTTGAGGATTAGAGATTTTAAAGTGATGGTAAGTTTTATTAATTAGTTTGTTTCCTTTTGAAAAATCCTTTGTTCCATGAACCTTGACACAGCTTACCTTATGCTGAATTACTTTTTTTCAGTTTGTGTGTGCACACTGCATTAGCTAGCTGCTTGTTTGTTTGATGACAGGGGTATGGCAGAGGATCTGGTAAGGGCTCACAGGTATTCTCAGTACTGGGAATTAACATTATCACGGCAAAATATGTGCTACCAAAATTTCACGGACAGGGTCTTTGCTAATGTGGATGAACATGTTTGTTTAGTGCTTTTCGATATTTTATCAAATCATTGGACAGCATTACTTCCTGGTTGTAAATTCAGGGGAAATAGTACTGTACTTTTCATGAATTAAAATTCCTTGACTCTTGAAATTTTCTTTTCGTTCAAAGACCATCTGTGACCATCCATCATATAAATGTGACTCTTTGCCTTATTTCCACTGATTTTTACTGTTTGTTAAAGTTCTGAAGTGCAAAATGTCTGAGTATTTTAAAGGTCAAAACTGTGGGACCATTTTATAAATTTGTTTTGACTTCCCGTTGATGGCACGAAATACGTGATACTGTTTTAGAATTCCACCCTCTGTTTGTATGAGCAGCTTCAGGTATATTTACGTATTTCACCTGGACAAAGTATTTGATTATGACGAGAATCTTGACAGGCAGTCAAGGGTCTGTAGAAACGGACAAACAGAAATATGAACATTTTAATCACTTTTTTCGTTATTATCTCTCTCTCTCTAGGTTAAGAAATTTCAGACATTTGGTGCTTCGTGTCTATTAAGTTTCATAACTGGGGTGAGTTTATGGTACATGTTCTCAAATTAATTGAGTTACCATGTTGTAGATTGGTTTCAGTTGTTAGCAGATGTGAACATTTACTGACTTAATTATGGACATAAAAATGAACTATTTTGTAATCAGCTTTTGTTTTGATTCTGCAGAGTTCACAGGATGGGTTTTGACCATGGGGAAAAAAGTGACCAATCCGGTCAATACAGACTGATGTTGATTACAGTATTTGTTCAGTAAATCCCATTTTGGAAAGAGAGGCCAAATAAATCTAATAAATGAAACCTATTAGTCTCATTTAATGTTAATAACATTGGAGTTTTCTGATTACTGTTT
>JACATO010002648.1:0-23404 GCA_018389105.1 Nautilus pompilius
GTTTGTTATTTAGTTACTACTTTTGTTCATTATGCCCTGAAAAGCAAAAGAGGAATGTTTTTAACATTGGAAACAAAGTTTAAAAAACTGTCTACACAATTTGATATCAATCAAAGAGATTTAAAGAAAAATGCTGCAATCATATGCAAATTTTCTACGTCATGGGAAAGCAGCAGAAGTAATGAAGTCAGTTCTTTATGGATGGTTTTGTCAGCAACAAAGTTAAGGAATGCCAATAAGTGGCACAATCCTACCAAAAAAATTGATGGGAATGATTGATCCAACACATCATTCATAACATCTTTGGGATTTATTTCCAAGTTCAAAAAGAGTTACATTACACACCAACTTAGCATTTTCAGGAAAGCACTTTCTGCACCGGTGAAAACATGGAGAAGCTGCAGGAAAAGCTGTGAACCAATGATGCTTCTTTAAGCATGCAAAAATGAGTAACCTCCTTGTTCATTATGCAACAAAAAAAGGTTGGATGACTATTTTTGTATTCAAAGATTTTCTTTAAATTGTTTTGTGCCACAAGCAAAACAGCACAGAATTTTGATTATTAATACTACAACTGTACAAAAGATAAACACTTGGGAACGTGCCATTCTTCTCCCCAAAAACATGATAGCTAAAATTCAATTCAACCCTGGACTGAGGTGCCATAAACCTTTTTAAGCACTACAGGAGGAGGCCATACATCAAAAAGCTTCTCAGAGATGACGATGATAATATACTTCAACTTATGAAGAGCTTTACTGTTCAATTGTGTATATTTTGTTGTACAAGTTAGGAGCAAACTAGAGAGCACAGCATTAGCGAAGGTCTAGAATCCACTCATGAAGTGGGGCATACCATTAGTTGTGCCAAGTGGACAGAACAAAACGTCAAACCAGTTCAAATCATCATACCTGGATTGTTTCACATTAAAGTAGAAGAAGATAACTTGTAATGAGGATCTACCCCTAGAAGGCAAGTTAGTAAAGACAGATGAATAAACTGTCTGTTCTTTGTTGGGGGGGGTGCAATTGTTGGGTGTGTGTGTGAAGTTGCAAGTGTGTGTTGGGAGATGGGTCGGTTCCACGATTTTCTTTTTTTAGTGTTAGTGTACCTCATCCTAGCAAGAGCAGCGGGCTACCCAACTCCTGTCTATTCTTAGCCAAGAATAATCCAGCAAGGAAAACAAGTGAAAAAATATATGAAGAAATGGAACCAAGCCACAAGAATCTATTAATTTGGAGAAATCTACAATTAGACACATTACACTTTGTGAAACTCATCTTAAACAAGACAATCGCACGCAAGCAATGATGGCAGATCACTTTAGATATATAAATTTATGTGCAGGTTTTTCAGTTTTAATTTTAATAAAATTAATTTAAGAGTTTTTTCATCTGCTCTATGATTAATTTTTTTACCATCATTGACTTGAGTGCAATGCAATGAAATTTACTTACTAAATGTGGCATGCATGCGCACATACACACGCACTGAAAAAAAAATGTTTTCAATTATCTGCAATTTTTTCATGTCTTTGAAGCTACCATGAATAATCAAGAGTCTACTGTAGTATAAAGACCACAGGGGTCCCTTCAATTTCATGTTATCAGGATAGCCCTCTCATGTCAATACAATCCTCCCATCTCACCAGCAATATTTACTGCGAGTACTTCACCATAATACAAGTATGAAAAGTTACTTGACATAGTTTGATTAATTAAAATACTCACCACTTCGACTTCTAAAATTAACAAAAGATAGTTTGCGAACTCTAGATCCATCAAGCGCTGTGAGTTTATATTTGCATACTGGCCGCAATTGGGGTAGTGAAAATACCTTTAAAATAAAAATAAAAGTGAATTATATATGCTTTTCAGCACTCAAAATATTCAATAAAATGAGTTTTTAACGAACTAATTTTAAATAATTAAATGAGCATGTTAAATACTATTTTCTTTTGTCCTAAAAGTTCTAGATATGCAATAAGTTTTTAACTAAATATTTCATTAAAACAGTGGTAAATTTGCTATTTAATAAAATTACAAGTCACAATAAGTTTCACCTGCAGCCTCGTTAAGAATTCTTTAAATGCATTAGTTTAGAATATATGAATAGCCTGTTACTTCAAACATTTCACAGATTACTGCCAGAAGAATGGAACCAAAGATACTGATCATGCATTGTATGATAAAAAATTCCGAAGCAGTTGATACTTCCCCTTATTTGTCAGTCTGAGTACATGGACGAAATATGAGAGACAGTTGCTGCAGAACTTAATCATTCCATTCCCTGAATGTTCACTTGTTTAAGACTGTAAAGTTGGCCACAATGGAGTGGCTTAAAGAAAACTCTTCATCACAGGTGTGAATGAAGGCCACAGAACATCATTATAATAGGTTAAGAAATTTTTTTCAATATTGGTCATTAGCACATGTTTTCTGTCCTTTGATAAAATTCCTGCAGTTCATATCAAATAAACAAACACGAGTGAAGAACAACCTGGAGAAAGCCCTTCAGCCCCCACTTTTCGAATAGTTTCCTCCTACCACTGCTTCACTAGAATTTCATGCAATTCATAAGATGTAGTCAAAGAAGACTATCTCATTGACAAAAAAAAAAAAACGACGAGTAGAAGAGTAAAAGGCCTTCAGTTGCTTCCACACCACACAAAAGCAAGCAAGCAAGTCTGGAAGCTTTACTCAAAACATCAACATTCAGCTAATATGAAAGTAATAGAAATCCTGGATCCAGACACTGAGAGATAATCATGATGGCGCTATCTGTTTCATTTTGTTAGTTTTAAGCCTGTTGGACAAACTGTCTTGCCAACAAAAAAAACCCTCTAAAATTGTGGTGGTCAAATTATTCTAAAAAGGGGCCAATATACACAAACTCAAAATGAAAAGCAACAATTTTCTTTCAAAATTTGACAATTGTAGTTTAAAACTGTATATACTATAGCACTGGTTTTTTTTTTTGATAATACTGAAATAATGTTTTTCAAAGTTATCAATTTATAAAGAAAAATTTTAAAAGTGGCTGTTCAAATATGTGACTGAAAACTGACTAAGGTTTAAGGAAGAAATTGTGAGTTCAGATGTAATGGGTCGCAATATAGTATCTAAAGAAGAAAAAAAAACTTCCTTAACAGTTTCTAATAAAATTTTTTTTTTTTTAAAACTAACCTTGAATTGTTCTTCTGAGCAAATAATCAGTTGATGATCTCCAGACATGTCTGGGCTTTTGGCACGTTCATGTTGTACTTCCAACGGTTCTGGCAATACTCGTGCTCTCTTGTCAACCACAGCCATAGATATGACAGGTGCCCTGTGTCTAAGTTTTATCTCCTTTGCCAAGGAGCTGGAAACAGCCTCTGAAGTCGCTTGTCATTTGGTGGCACAGTTATAGTGTAAACATAAACATGGCCAGCATTGGTACCAACCCACAAGCTGGGATTACTGCTAAGACCTTCAAAAACAAATGTATAACACAAAGTAATTCAAATTTTAGAAAAATAGTGACCTGCTTTCTCCATAAATAAATTCAGTATAGTTGATTACAAAACACTTATATAAAAGCTATTTTTTTTGGCATTAGGTGCAGTTTTTATAAGGAAATATTTTAAGTAAATCATCAATATATGTGCATATCTCATTTTTAACTTGTTTAGATCTAACTAGAGGCAGCCTAATACTAGTACAAAACAACCAAAAAATGTTTTTTTAATCGCTAAATAATTTAGTACTAAAAACATTTAAAATGAAAACAAAATGACCAACTTACCACTTACTACATAAGTGTCAGCAAAATACAAATATCGCACCATTGAGGACATTGAATCATCCACACTCCTAGCTTCAACCTGTCTCTCCACCGGCTTTGGTTCTGGTGATGAAGACTGAGATGAAGGAGAGCCAGCACTAGTAGCTGCAACTGCACCTTCTTTGCTTTCTGATTCAATTGCAGTTTCATCACTAAGAAAAAATCAAACATCAGATCCTTTAAAACGTTTTTCTTCAAAAATCTATGCTACTAATACAGACCAAATCACTAATTTTTAAATGATAGAAATATTATAGTAATATTGCTAGAGTAAAAATGTCTGTTGCTTTCACCTAGACACATGAAGAACATTTTTTTTTAGAAATTAGATGTTTACTTTGAAGTGGTTAAAATGAAATTGTTTTAATAATTCTTTTTGAAATCAAACAATATAATTCTTTTAAGTTACAATGAAATAAATAATAAGAAATTCAAGCACATAAACACAAAAAGTACCTACTGCTTTTACGTTGTCAAACAGATTCAGAGTCAATAATTACGAATTTTTAGGTCTAAATTTTACTTTATCTATGAAGAAATAATAGTGTGATAGATTTTCCACAAAAAATTATTCTGATTAAGAAAATTAAATCAACAAAACAATTTTAAAAATATAGTTATATTAAGAGTTGAAAAATAAAGAGTATGCAGTCTCTGAATGATAAGATTGGCTACACAATAGAGTGCAGGATGCCTTGTGACTATTCTTTCCAAGAAAACAAACTAATAACAATATTAATCTTCCTACCCTTTCTTTTCTTTATCCTGTTTTTCCTTTGCTTTCTTTAAGTCTGATCGCCTCTGACGTAACCGTCTAAATGATTCCCGAAGTGACTTCTTGAAAGACTTACGGCGAGACATGGATGAGTCTGATGTTGCACCCCCTGATAAATCTTTAAAATTTTTTTACATCAGTACCAGTGAAAACATTAAAAGATGCAATAAAATTGAAAATATATAGTCTAAAAATATGTAATTAGTTGATTTTTAAAAATTCAAAAACTTGTGAAAATTCTAAAAGCAGAATATTTCATGAAGCTTTATAAAACAAAATTCTAATATAACAACCTGTTTAACCCTTTCTTGATCAGAAAAAGCCCCTACCAGATTAAAATTGTTTAAAAACATCAAATCATAGAATTACTCAAATAACAAAAATGAATTATCAGAATTAACACACAGTTCAGTAATCCAAATGAAAAGAAAATATGGCCCAAAAACAAAGAAAAATTTCATTTATAGTGCAGAGAGTAAAAAATGTAGAGTAAAATCAGCCTACTGTCACAAATGTGCCCATACTGATCCAATTTCATTTATTTACTCAGTCATTACTTTTGACACCAAGTCTGTTGCCATCCTCACTCCTCCAAAACTTTTTAGTGGATGACACAGTAGAAACCCATGGTGATATTTACTGCCAGCAAAGCTTTCATTTCTTAGGTGGCGTCCATCCAGGTGTAGTCAGCTCTGCGTCTATGTGGCATAGCAGTCTCCTCATTCATGAGATGGAAATCTGGTATCAGCTGATAAAAGAAATTCTCTGAGCTGGCATCATCATGAACAAAAGCCAGTGTGAAAACACCAGGATGATCAGCCATAGATAACTCAAACTCCACTTGATGACCTCGCTCTCACTCTCCACCGCTAGCTATCAACCAACTAAATGAGATCAGCAGTATGAGCCACATCACCAGAAGGAAAAGATTCAATGTCAGATTCCATCATGTAAATAATACACAGGTAGATAATGCACTACTTAATCCCAGTCAGTCATACAAATAGCTTGACCAGTAAAGCCACATCCGCAAGGAAAACAAAGCAATATATACAGCTGGAGGAAGTGATAATATAGAGCACCATCCACTATACAAAAAGTAATCATTAAATGACTCTTGAATGCTTGACTTTTTAAAGCCAATTTGCCTTGATCAGTTTCAGCCATTCTGAACAAGAAAGGATTAAAAAACATGCTCTTTCTTTATATATTATCACAAATGCTATAATTATTAGCTAGATCTTAAGACTAGTGCATAAAATGCAAAAAGTGAATGCTAGGCAGGCTTTGATTATAGCATATAGATGGAAAATTGCAAACTTGAAAATTCTCAACACATTTTCATTAACTATAGAACAGTTCTAAACCACAGAATGTATTCTTTACATTTAAAATCTCAACAACCTAAAATGAACTTCAGTAATTTTACTTTTTACTGTTTATTAGAACTGCACCATATGATACAACATGCACATCCATTGTATATAAAAGGCTGCAAGGATTTTCAAAATTAATGAATTAAAACAAAAACAATTTTGTCCTTTGAATAATAGACAGAGTAAGCGAGACAGATATAGGGAGCAATAATTCCAGTGTGTTTCTGCAAGTAGGTGAAAAGATGAAAAATCAAAGCATACCATTTGGATTTAAGGTACATCTTGATACCACCCCACAGTTATTGAGATAATCAAAAAGGGCAAATCCATGAGCTGTACCAGCTGCAACACTGAACACTGAAAAAAAAACATTCATCCATCATCATCATCAAAATTATCAACAGTAGTGGGTTTCACGAAGTATGAAAAGTAATTCCATTACAGAAAATGCTCAAACTTGCATTTAGCTTGTGTTGAGAGAGTAAAAAAAATATTATAATAAGGCAGGTTTTTTTTCCCCTTCTCATATATTATATAGTGTGCATAGACTCCAAGAGAATTAAACTCCTCTAAAGCAAAAACTTGCAAAAATTAACAATATATTTATGAAACAGTTGCTTCACTCATTTGAAATTTAATACTTAATTATAATTTAAATTAGATCCTCATCTCACTTTAATCTACTTCAATACAAGATCCCAAAGATATGAGGAAAAACCCAACAAACTCACAGCTGCCATTCTGAATTCAATGTCAGTGCTGTACATGCTGCTGGTGGAGACAACTGCATTACACAAGTGGCCTGGAATCCTGGAGCAAACTTGAGGTCACCTTCCTTTGGTACCAAAGCTTCATGACCTCTCCACACGAAGTTATCATTGTCACTGACAATGCTAACGGGAACATGTTTTACTTCTTGTTCTCTCTGTTCTCTTTCCATCTGCAGAACAATCACCTGGCCTGCTGTGCCAGCCACAACCAGAGTCTCACTGAGAGGGCATAGAACAATCTTCTGAATAGCCCAGCGAGGATCATCACTGTATGGGTCAAAGCTACCAACCTGAAATAACCAGCACCTTATTTAAACACAAAACCTACTAGACATATTTAAACATTACAGATAGCTGCTAAGAGTTAAGCTAGAAGTAGCAATGCAGACGATAAAAATGAAAAACAAACAAAAAAAACCTGCAGTATACCCTTGTTTTTTGTATTCCTAATATCAAAAGTTTAAAAAAAAATAATAATTTTATAGACAAGTAATTAACTTTTTTGAAGTGCTGTAGTTTGACATTTTTGTTAATTCAAAATTATTTTGTCACATCATTTGTATGCTGAAACAGCCAGTGTTTAACAAGTTTTACATCTTAAGTGTGTTTACAAACCTGAATTTTTCACAATACAAAATGTCAATTTAAATAAATTTTATTTCATTTCTTCAATTCTCCAAAAGCAATTTCAAATAAATGTAAGCCATACAACCACTTAACTTCAAAGCCTACACAATTCTTGTTTTTATCTATACAGTAGATACCCAATCAAAACACCTATTAAAAATCTAAGCATTTCCTTTGTTTACCTTACGAAAAGGTGGCCACTCCTCCTCTCCATCACCAGCACTATCTGTTTGCGAAACTTCCCCATTAAAGATACTCGCTGTGGTCAGCTTGTAAAGAAATGTTAAGCTAGTTGTTGAAGCATCCCAAAACCGAACTGTTCCATCTTCATGACTTAAAAGAAAAAAAAAAGTACAATACACATACATTCCTGCAATGTTTACATAAATAATTAGATATATATATTTTTTTAATTTTAACAAATGACTCCCAGTGAGCAGACATTATTTGTCCTGTTTACTATTACACTTTAATTTATGGAAATTAAAAAAATGATTTCTTGCATTAAAAACCCCAAAAAGGAAAATATTACTACAGCCTTCTTATTCATCTAAAAAACTCGTATCTTTTAATTTTATCAGTTGTAAACTGCCTTCATGAAACAAATGTGTTTACCCAGTTAATAGCAAATCTCTGGTGACAAGTTCTGTTGCCTTTGATTTTCCTCCATTAATAGGCCAGGTCTAAAAAAGAGAAATATTTAAAATAATTTGCAAATCACAGTTGATATCAATTGCAAAAGAAAAAATACAAACTTTTAGAACTTAAAAAAAAAAACAAACAAAGATTACACCAAAATATGTTATTGATTTAGTATTAAATTCTAATTTATGTACATAGAACTCATTTTCCATCAAAATAAACAAATTATTCCTTGAATTGTACTGTCACTGGAACAGCTACATGAAAAATGTTTGAGACCATTAGTAACAATTATGACTGGGTCACCTGGAAACACTGAACATAGGAGAAAAGTATTCTTCTTTCCTAGCAAGTCAGTGGTAGAACCTGACAGTGTTACAAGACCACTAATGACATGTAAGCACTTTCTCTTGATGAGAATCAGTTCTTATCAATTCACAAATCATTTGAACACCCTATAAAGATTGAGTCTGATCATAATTTACATATCCAACCACTGTCAGTGCTATAAATTTTGCTGATGTAGTCAAAATCACTTTCACAAAAATGTTGATAACCACTGTATTTTTCCATTTACCTGTGGTTGGAAAATTGTCTATCAGAGACTGGTGAGTTCTTATACCATACTGCCATAGATTTTCACTGTCTGGAGATGTAGTGCATCAAGGAATTCATAACCAATGCATACCAAGACTGGAATATTTTTTCAGCATCATTGCATGGAAAAAATAAGCACTTATTCAGCAAAATCAGTGACCACCAACAATCCCTTTCAACAAGTTTACTCACTATGCAATGCATAGACTTGGTGACATGAATAAAGACAAATGCCTGATGCAATGTACATAATGGCAGTCCAGTGAAACTTTCAACAATTCACATCCTCTAGAGGCACACAGGTCTGGAAAAATATTGGCATGGCTTTTAAACCAGTGTGTTTATGGCCATTAGCAGTTGAAAAGAAACAAAGATACACTTTCTCTCCCAACTGTATTTGAAGAAGATATCTCATCAGATCCAGCCAAATGGCAGAATAAAATAGCATACATTCAGAACCACAACTCAGAAGATGCAAAATGAATTGTAGTTGCTTCCCTGGGCCATAGTCTAGATGAAACCCCAGTGAGGATCCAGTGGAGTATCTTGACAGAACTAAGGGTCAAATGATGATGGCAACAATGATGAACCTCACAGCAGCATTTGAAAAATTTGTAGAAAAATTCTGACAAATCACCACTGATAATCTAACAAATTTCATGCCTAAATATCTATGCAAGACATGATACTATGAAATAAATGCACTAAAATCTTGTTACCACTAAGTGTCAGCTCAAGTTTCCAGCTATGAAGAAAGATTTTCTCCTGAGAAAAGCCTTATACAAAAGATGTATTTCAAGATAAATCTGATTAAAGTGTTTACTTTAAAAGTTCACTAAGACAAAGCTCCATTTTAAGCATGCTTAAGCTAAGTTTTTTTAATAATTAATTGTATGGTCTGCATTTTTTTCATATAGTTTTTAATTTTTGCAATAAAACTTAGTTATATAAGACTACAACCAACCAGATTCAAATTAATGAAACTGGTTCAATGCATGTTACCTGACCTGTCTAAAACAGATCATCCATTTCTTTTTTTCCTTAAGATAAAGACAGATTCTGAATTTTGATTTGGCTCAAAAGCATTTGCTGATTATAATTCACTCAAATACAATTTTTAAAGCAATTCTAATAATTTAATTTGGTGGGAGGACAAAACTGCATCACAAAAAAAATTAAATTTAAAATTAAATAACTTTCAACAATTTCAAAAGATAAAGTGAAGTGTTTCTATTTGTATGATTGTGGAGACACTTTGAACCAAGCAGAAAATTTCTGCACTACCATCACCCAGAACTAGAAGACACTTTTCTCAAACGGAACAAGTGTAGTCAAACACTTCTATTTAAGAATTATGTTGATATCCTCTCTTCTCTGGGGACCCCTGAATAAACCATGTCTTCTTGAAACTAACTATATTATGGTTATGGGTAGTGTCATGCATCTGGCAACACAGCCCTGGCATGGATTCTTTTCTTTGTTGACAATCTGGATGATGTTGGTTCATTCACCATTTCTAGTTTCTAACAGGTCTGCTAAACTAGCATTGGTGTCAAATCACCTGATGTCAGTCACTAAGCTCATCACAATGAAATAGGATATGTTCAAGATCCTCTTCCTCACTTCCACAAAGTTGGCAAGTTGAGCCCTCAGCTAGTTTAAAACTAGCTAGGCAGCTTCTTTTCTGTTGAGGGATTTGTATCTGATGGTATTAGGCTTCTTTTGTATATTGAAGTATTTCCGACCTTTGGAGTTACCTGCCAATCTCTTAGTCCAGATGTTGTTTTTGGAATTTCTGATGTCACATTGTAGGGATGCCACTGTTCCAGTGGTTTTATTGACTGGTCCACTTTCTGCAGCGAGTTTTGCAAGTACATCTGTGCTTTTGTTACCTTGTATGCCCACATGGCTGGGAATCCACTGGAGAGCAATTTGGGCAGAACTGGTGTTAATAGCAACATGAATAGCTTGAGTTTGGGTGGGAATACTCAGGTTTGTATGACTGCAAAATTGGGAGAGGACTTGGAATTGGATAGAATGACAAATGATTGTAAGGTGTCATCTTTGAATACAGTTGAAGTTTCCTGGACTGTTCTCTCTATAGTCTACAATTCTGCATATAGTATTGAACATTTTGGCAGAGGGAGAATGATGTTAAGTTTCTCTGATGGAATATGGATGCCTGCACTAGTGGGATCCAGTGACCCATCTGTGTAGATTGGAGTGCTGGAAGAGTGATCTTGGATCATCGCTAATGAAAGCTGCTGGAGCTTGGCAGGAATATCTGACTTGCTTGCATCGCTTGGCAGTGATGTCTTTATCTCAGGTGATGACCACTTCCATGGAGGAGCTTTGTTCTGGATTGTGAGTGAGTGGAATTGAACACTACTTCTGTCTGAGAGACAAATACTTCTTGACTTAGAATTTTTGAAGACTGCATAGAATGAGTGAGGGGAAGTTTTTCTTAACGTGCCCTGGGGAGTCTCTGGGCATGAAATGACAGCTAAGTTGCCTGTTTAGAATCACTGATTCTATATATAGGTCCAGAGGAGGAATGTCAGTTTCAATTTCTAATGCCACTACTGAAGTTGATCTGAGAGCTCCTGACATCAAGCAAAGACTGAGTTTTGAATAGCTGACAGTCTTTTCACTTGTGCTTTGCTGCATAATGACCATATCTCCATAGCATAAGACATCTTGCTTCTCACATAGATGGGGTAAAATGATCTTAAAGTAGTGAAGTCTGCACCCCACTGTTGTGAAGCAATGATTTTTCATGAGATAGTCATCTGGTGCAATCTTCAACTAACTGAAAAGTGCCATTATGCCTACACAACAAGGAATACACTATAGTGGTTCTCAGAGATCTGGAGGGAGCCTTTGACAAAGTGTGGTGGGATGGTATCATTATCAAAGCAGCAGAAATTGGCACATCTAGCAGACTCCTAAAACTGCTAAGAAGTTTGAGTGACCACACTATTCAAACCCAAATAGCAAATGAAATTTCAGAAAAATTCAAGATCAACACAGTAACTCCACAGAGGGCAGTTCTCAGCCCGCTGGTATTCAATATCATGATGTACGACATTCTGCTGTCTGTTGTTCCTGAATCTTGTCAACAAGTCGCCTATGCTGACAATCTTCATAACTCACAAAAATCTTGATTATGCAGTATCACAACTCAATATATGCATGAAGGCCAGACAGGTGGGCAAAGAGTGGAAATTGAAAGTTTCCAAGGAAAAAAACAGAATACATAGTAATTACTAAAAAGAGAGAGCACACACTACCGTTAGACAATATTGGCATACAGCCGGATGACAAAAAATAAATAAAACAAGAACCCAATGATCCTAGGTCTCACTTTAGACCGTAGTCTCACCTGGTCAGTGCATATGGACCAACTTGTTGAAGAATGCACCAGATGACTATCTCATGAAAATCATTGCTTCACAACAGTGGGGTGCAGACTTCACTACTTTAAGATCATTTACCCCATCTATGTGAGAAGCAAGATGTCTTATGCTATGGAGATATGGTCATTATGCAGCAAAGCACAAGTGAAAAGACTGTCAGCTATTCAAAACTCAGTCTTTGCTTGATGTCAGGAGCTCTCAGATCAACTTCAGTAGTGGCATTAGAAATTGAAAACTGACATTCCTCCTCTGGACCTATATATAGAATCAGTGATTCTAACAGGCAACTTAGCTGTCATTTCATGCCCAGAGACTCCCCAGGGCACGTTAAGAAAAACTTCCCCTCACTCATTCTATGCAGTCTTCAAAAATTCTAAAGTCAAGAAGTATTTGTCTCTCAGACAGAAGTAGTGTTCAATTCCACTCACTCACAATCCAGAACAAAGCTCCTCCATGGAAGTGGTCATCACCTGAGATAAGACATCACTGCCAAGCGATGCAAGCAAGTCAGATATTCCTGCCAAGCTCCAGCAGCTTTCATTAGCGATGATCCAAGATCACTCTTCCAGCACTCCAATCTACACAGATGGGTCACTGGATCCCACTAGTGGCAGGCATCCATATTCCATCAGAGAAACTTAACATCATTCTCCCTCTGCCAAATGTTCAATACTATATGCAGAATTGTAGACTATAGAGAGAACAGTCCAGGAAACTTCAACTGTATTCAAAGATGACACCTTACAATCATTTGTCATTCTATCCAATTCCAAGTCCCTCTCCCAATTTTTGCAGTCATACAAACCTGAGTATTCCCACCAAACTCAAGCTATTCAAGTTGCTATTACCCAGTTCTGCCCAAATTGCTCTCCAGTGGATTCCCAGCCATGTGGGCATACAAGGTAACAAAAGCACAGATGTACTTGCAAAACTCGCTGCAGAAAGTGGACCAGTCAATAAAACCACTGGAACAGTGGCATCCCTACAATGTGACATCAGAAATTCCAAAAACAACATCTGGACTAAGAGATTGGCAGGTAACTCCAAAGGTCGGAAATACTTCAATATACAAAAAGCCTAATACCATCAGATACAAATCCCTCAACAGAAAAGAAGCTGCCTAGCTAGTTTTAAACTAGCTGAGGGCTCAACTTGCCAACTTTGTGGAAGTGAGGAAGAGGATCTTGAACATATCCTATTTCATTGTGATGAGCTTAGTGACTGACATCAGGTGATTTGACACCAATGCTAGTTTAGCAACCTGTTAGAAACTAGAAATGGTGAATGAACCAACATCATCCAGATTGTCAACAAAGAAAAGAATCCATGCCGGTGTGTTGCCAGATGCATGCACTCCCTAACCATAATATAGTTAGTTTCAAGAAGACATGGTTTATTCAGGGGTCCCCAGAGAAGAGAGGATATCAACATAATTCTTAAATAGAAGTGTTTGACTACACTTTTCCGTTTGAGAAAAGTGTCTTCTAGTTCTGGGTGATGGTAGTGCAGAAATTTTCTGCTTGGTTCAAAGTGTCTCCACAATCATACAAATAGAAACACTTCACTTTATCTTTTGAAATTGTTGAAAGTTATTTAATTTTAAATTTAATTTTTTTGTGATGCAGTTTTTGTCCTCCCACCAATTAAATTATTAGAATTGCTTTAAAAATTGTATTTGAGTGAATTATAATCAGCAAATGCTTTTGAGCCAAATCAAAATTCAGAATCTGTCTTTATCTTAAGGAAAAAAAGAAATGGATGATCTGTTTTAGACAGGTCAGGTACATGCATTGAACCAGTTTCATTAATTTGAATCTGGTTGGTTGTAGTCTTATATACTAAGTTTATTGCTGCAAAAATTAAAAACTATATGAAAAAAATGCAGACCATACAATTAATTATTAAAAAACTTAGCTTAAGCATGCTTAAAATGGAGCTTTGTCTTAGTGAACTTTTAAAGTAACACTTTAATCAGATTTATCTTGAAATACATCTTTTGTAAGGCTTTTCTCAGGAGAAAATCTTTCTTCATAGCTGGAAACTTGAGCTGACACTTAGTGGTAACAAGATTTTGCACATTTATTCATAGTATCATGTCTTGCATAGATATTTAGGCATGAAATTTTAGATTATCAGTGGTGATTTGTCAGAATTTTCTACAAATTTTCAAATGCTGCTGTGAGGTTCATCATTGTGCCATCATCATTTGACCCTTAGTTCTGTCAAGATACTCCACTGGATCCTCACTGGGGTTTCATCTAGACTATGGCCCAGGGAAGCAACTACAATTCATTTTGCATCTTCTGAGTTGTGGTTCTGAATGTATGCTATTTTATTCTGCCATTTGGCTGGATCTGATGAGATATCTTCTTCAAATACAGTTGGGAGAGAAAGTGTATCTTTGTTTCTTTTCAACTGCTAATGGCCATAAACACACTGGTTTAAAAGCCATGCCAATATTTCCAGACCTGTGTGCCTCTAGAGGATGTGAATTGTTGAAAGTTTCACTGGACTGCCATTATGTACATTGCATCAGGCATTTGTCTTTATTCATGTCACCAAGTCTATGCATTGCATAGTGAGTAAACTTGTTGAAAGGGATTGTTGGTGGTCACTGATTTTGCTGAATAAGTGCTTATTTTTCCATGCATGATGCTGAAAAAATATTCCAGTCTTGGTATGCATTGGTTATGAATCCTTGATGCACTACATCTCCAGACAGTGAAAATCTATGGCAGTATGGTATAAGAACTCACCATCTCTGATAGACAATTTTCCACCACAGGTAAATGGAAAAATACAGTGGTTATCAACATTTTTGTGAAAGTTATTTTGACTACATCAGCAAAATTTATAGCACTGACAGTGGGTGGATATGTAAATTAGGATCAGAACTGACTCAAAAGTTCAAGGGGAACAAATAGTGGAAGAGAAAACCACAGTGGATGGCCACTAACCTCAGTCCAAGAATGTGCTTCAAACAGCAAGTCAATCTTATAGTGTTCAAATGATTTGTGAATGGATAAGAACTGATTTCTCAAGAGAAAGTGCTACATGTCATTATGTCTTGAACACTGTCAGGTCTACCACTGACTTGCTAGGAAAGAAGAATACTTTTCTCCTATGTTCAGTGTTTCCAGGTGACCCAGTCATAATTGTTACTATGGTCTCAAACATTTTTCATGTAGCTGTTTCCAGTGACAGACAATTCAAGGAATAATTGTTTATTTTGATGGAAAATGAGTTCTATGTACATAAATTAGAATTTAATACTAAATCAATAACATATTTTGGTGTAATCTTTGTTTGTTTTTTTTTTTAAGTTCTAAAAGTTTGTATTTTTCTTTTGCAATTGATATCAACTGTGATTGGCAAATTATTTTAAATATTTCTCTTTTTTAGACCTGGCCTATTAATGGAGGAAAATCAAAGGCAACAGAACTTGTCACCAGAGATTTGCTATTAACTGGGTAAACATTTTGTTTCATGAAGGCAGTTTACACTGATAAAATTAAAAGATACGAGTTTTTTAGATGATAAGAAGGCTGTAGTAATATTTTCCTTTTTTGGGGTTTTTAATGCAAGAAATCATTTTTTTAATTTTCCATAAATTAAAGTGTAATAGTAAACAGGACAAATAATGTCTGCTCACTGGGAGTCATTTGTTAAAATTAAAAAAATAATATAGATCTAATTATTTGGTAAACATTGCAGGAATGTATGTGTATTGTACTTTTTTTTTTCTTTTAAGTCATGAAGATGGAACAGTTCGGTTTTGGGATGCTTCAACAACTAGCTTAACATTTCTTTACAAGCTGACCACAGCGAGTATCTTTAATGGGGAAGTTTTCGCAAACAGATAGTGCTGGTGATGGAGAGGAGTGGCCACCTTTTCGTAAGGTAAACAAGGAAATGCTTAGATTTTTAATAGGTGTTTTGATTGGGTATCTACTGTATAGATAAAAACAAGAATTGTGTAGGCTTTGAAGTTAAGTGGTTGTATGGCTTACATTTATTTGAAATTGCTTTTGGAGAATTGAAGAAATGAAATAAAATTTATTTAATTGACATTTTGTATTGTGAAAAATTCAGGTTTGTAACACACTTAAGATGTAAAACTTGTTAAACACTGGCTGTTTTCAGCATACAAATGATGTGACAAAATAATTTTGAATTAACAAAAATGTCAAACTACAGCACTTCAAAAAAGTTATTACTTGTCTATAAAATTATATTTTTTTTTAAACTTTTGATATTAGGAATACAAAAAAACAAGGGTATACTGCAGGTTTTTTTTTTGTTTGTTTTCATTTTTATCGTCTGCATTGCTACTTCTAGCTTAACTCTTAGCAGCTATCTGTAATTTAAATATGTCTAGTAGGTTTGTGTTTAAATAGGTGCTGGTTATTTCAGGTTGGTAGCTTTGACCCATACAGTGATGATCCTCGCTGGGCTATTCAGAAGATTGTTCTATGCCCTCTCAGTGAGACTCTGGTTGTGGCTGGCACAGCAGGCCAGGTGATTGTTCTCAGATGGAAAGAGAACAGAGAGAACAAGAAGTAAAACATGTTCCCGTTAGCATTGTCAGTGACAATGATAACTTCGTGTGGAGAGGTCATGAAGCTTTGGTACCAAAGGAAGGTGACCTCAAGTTTGCTCCAGGATTCCAGGCCACTTGTGTAATGCAGTTGTCTCCACCAGCAGCATGTACAGCACTGACATTGAATTCAGAATGGCAGCTGTGAGTTTGTTGGGTTTTTCCTCATATCTTTGGGATCTTGTATTGAAGTAGATTAAAGTGAGATGAGGATCTAATTTAAATATAATTAAGTATTAAATTTCAAATGAGTGAAGCAACTGTTTCATAAATATATTGTTAATTTTTGCAAGTTTTTGCTTTAGAGGAGTTTAATTTCTCTTGGAGTCTATGCACACTATATAATATATGAGAAGGGGAAAAAAAACCTGCCTTATTATAATATTTTTTTTTACTCTCTCAACACAAGCTAAATGCAAGTTTGAGCATTTTCTGTAATGGAATTACTTTCATACTTCGTGAAACCCACTACTGTTGATAATTTTGATGATGATGGATGGATGAATGTTTTTTATTTCAGTGTGGCAGCTGGTACAGCTCATGGATTTGCCCTTTTTGATTATCTCAATAACTGTGGGGTGGTATCAAGATGTACCTTAAATCCAAATGGTATGCTTTGATTTTCATCTTTTCACCTACTTGCAGAAACACACTGGAATTATTGCTCCCTATATCTGTCTCGCTTACTCTGTCTATTATTCAAAGGACAAAATGTTTTTTTTAAATTCATAATTTTGAAATCCTTGCAGCCTTTTATATACAATGGATGTGCATGTTGTATCATATGGTGCAGTTCTAATAAACAGTAAAAAGTAAAATTACTGAAGTTCATTTTAGGTTGTTGAGATTTTAAATGTAAAGAATACATTCTGTGGTTTAGAACTGTTCTATAGTTAATGAAAATGTGTTGAGAATTTTCAAGTGGCAATTTTCCATCTATATGCTATAATCAAAGCTTGCCTAGCATTCACTTTTTGCATTTTATGCACTAGTCTTAAGATCTAGCTAATAATTATAGCATTTGTGATTATATATAAAGAAAGAGCATGTTTTTTAATCCTTTCTTGTTCAGAATGGCTGAAACTGATCAAGGCAAATTGGCTTTAAAAAGTCAAGCATTCAAGAGTCATTTAATGATTACTTTTTGTATAGTGGATGGTGCTCTATATTATCACTTCCTCCAGCTGTATATATTGCTTTGTTTTCCTTGCGGATGTGGCTTTACTGGTCAAGCTATTTGTATGACTGACTGGGATTAAGTAGTGCATTATCTACCTGTGTATTATTTACATGATGGAATCTGACATTGAATCTTTTCCTTCTGGTGATGTGGCTCATACTGCTGATCTCATTTAGTTGGTTGACTAGCGGTGGAGAGTGAGAGCGAGGTCATCAAGTGGAGTTTGAGTTATCTATGGCTGATCATCCCTGTTGTTTTCACACTGGCTTTTGTTCATGATGATGCCAGCTCAGAGAATTTCTTTTATCAGCTGATACCAGATTTCCATCTCATGAATGAGGAGACTGCTATGCCACATAGACGCAGAGCTGACTACACCTGGATGGACGCCACCTAAGAAATGAAAGCTTTGCTGGCAGTAAATATCACCATGGTTTCTACTGTGTCATCCACTAAAAAGTTTTGGAGGAGTGAGGATGGCAACAGACTTGGTGTCAAAAGTAATGACTGAGTAAATAAATGAAATTGGATCAGTATGGGCACATTTGTGACAGTAGGCTGATTTTACTCTACATTTTTTACTCTCTGCACTATAAATGAAATTTTTCTTTGTTTTTGGGCCATATTTTCTTTCATTTGGATTACTGAACTGTGTGTTAATTCTGATAATTCATTTTTGTTATTTGAGTAATTCTATGATTTGATGTTTTTTAACAATTTTAATCTGGTAGGGGCTTTTTCTGATCAAGAAAGGGTTAACAGGTTGTTATATTAGAATTTTGTTTTATAAAGCTTCATGAAATATTCTGCTTTAGAATTTTCACAAGTTTTTGAATTTTTAAAAATCAACTAATTACTATTTTTAGACTATATATTTTCAATTTTATTGCATCTTTTAATGTTTTCACTGGTACTGATGTAAAAAAATTTTAACAGATTTATCAGGGGGTGCAACATCAGACTCATCCATGTCTCGCCGTAAGTCTTTCAAGAAGTCACTTCGGGAATCATTTAGACGGTTACGTCAGAGGCGATCAGACTTAAAGAAAGCAAAGGAAAAACAGGATAAAGAAAAGAAAGGGTAGGAAGATTAATATTGTTATTAGTTTGTTTTCTTGGAAAAATAGTCACAAGGCATCTGCACTCTATTGTGTAGCCAATCTTATCATTCAGAGACTGCATACTCTTTATTTTTCAACTCTTAATAAACTATATTTTAAAATTGTTTTGTTGATTTAATTTTCTTAATCAGAATAATTTTTTGTGGAAAATCTATCACACTATTATTTCTTCATAGATAAAGTAAAATTTAGACCTAAAAATTCGTAATTATTGACTCTGATCTGTTTGACAACGTAAAAGCAGTAGGTACTTTTTGTGTTTATGTGCTTGAATTTCTTATTATTTATTTCATTGTAACTTAAAAGAATTATATTGTTTGATTTCAAAAAGAATTATTAAAACAATTTCATTTTAAACCACTTCAAGGTAAACATCTAATTTCTAAAAAAAAATGTTCTTCATGTGTCTAGGTGAAAGCAACAGACATTTTACTCTAGCAATATTACTATAATATTTCTATCATTTAAAAATTAGTGATTTGGTCTGTATTTAGTAGCATAGATTTTTGAAGAAAAACGTTTTAAAGGATCTGATGTTTTGATTTTTTCTTAGTGATGAAACTGCAATTGAATCAGAAAGCAAAGAAGGTGCAGTTGCAGCTACTAGTGCTGGCTCTCCTTCATCTCAGTCTTCATCACCAGAACCAAAGCGGTGGAGAGACAGTTGAAGCTAGGAGTGTGGATGATTCAATGTCCTCAATGGTGCGATATTTGTATTTTGCTGACACTTATGTAGTAAGTGGTAAGTTGGTCATTTTGTTTTCATTTTAAATGTTTTAGTACTAAATTATTTAGCGATTAAAAAAACATTTTTTGGTTGTTTTGTACTAGTATTAGGGGCCTCTAGTTAGATCTAAACAAGTTAAAAATGAGATATGCACATATTGATGCTTTACTTAAAATATTTCCTTATAAAAACTGCACCTAATGCCAATAAAAATAGCTTTTATATAAGTGTTTTGTAATCAACTATACTGAATTTATTTATGGAGAAAGCAGTCACTATTTTTCTAAAATTTGAATTACTTTGTGTTATACATTTGTTTTTTGAAGGTCTTAGCAGTAATCCCAGCTTGTGGGTTGGTACCAATGCTGGCCATGTTTATGTTTACACTATAACTGTGCCACCAAATGACAAGCGAACTTCAGAGGCTGTTTCCAGCTCCTTGGCAAAGGAGATAAAACTTAGACACAGGGCACCTGTCATATCTATGGCTGTGGTTGACAAGAGAGCACGAGTATTGCCAGAACCGTTGGAAGTACAACATGAACGTGCCAAAAGCCCAGACATGTCTGGAGATCATCAACTGATTATTTGCTCAGAAGAACAATTCAAGGTTAGTTTTTTAAAAAAAAAAATTTTATTAGAAACTGTTAAGGAAGTTTTTTTTTTCTTCTTTAGATACTATATTGCGACCCATTACATCTGAACTCACAATTTCTTCCTTAAACCTTAGTCAGTTTTCAGTCACTATTTGAACAGCCACTTTTAAAATTTTTCTTTATAAATTGATAACTTTGAAAAACATTATTTCAGTATTATCAAAAAAAAACCAGTGCTATAGTATATACAGTTTTTAAACTACAATTGTCAAATTTTGAAAGAAAATTGTTGCTTTTCATTTTGAGTTTGTGTATATTGGCCCCTTTTTAGAATAATTTGACCACCACAATTTTAGAGGGTTTTTTTTGTTGGCAAGACAGTTTGTCCAACAGGCTTAAACTAACAAAATGAAACAGATAGCGCCATCATGATTATCTCTCAGTGTCTGGATCCAGGATTTCTATTACTTTCATATTAGCTGAATGTTGATGTTTTGAGTAAAGCTTCCAGACTTGCTTGCTTGCTTTTGTGTGGTGTGGAAGCAACTGAAGGCCTTTTACTCTTCTACTCGTCGTTTTTTTTTTTTTTTGTCAATGAGATAGTCTTCTTTGACTACATCTTATGAATTGCATGAAATTCTAGTGAAGCAGTGGTAGGAAACTATTCGAAAAGTGGGGGCTGAAGGGCTTTCTCCAGGTTGTTCTTCACTCGTGTTTGTTTATTTGATATGAACTGCAGGAATTTTATCAAAGGACAGAAACATGTGCTAATGACCAATATTGAAAAAAATTTCTTAACCTATTATATGATGTTCTGTGGCCTTCATTCACACCTGTGATGAAGAGTTTTTCTTTAAGCCACTCCATTGTGGCCAACTTTACAGTCTTAAACAAGTGAACATTCAGGGAATGGAATGATTAAGTTCTGCAGCAACTGTCTCTCATATTTCGTCCATGTACTCAGACTGACAAATAAGGGGAAGTATCAACTGCTTCGGAATTTTTTATCATACAATGCATGATCAGTATCTTTGGTTCCATTCTTCTGGCAGTAATCTGTGAAATGTTTGAAGTAACGGCTATTCATATATTCTAAACTAATGCATTTAAAGAATTCTTAACGAGGCTGCAGGTGAAACTTATTGTGACTTGTAATTTTATTAAATAGCAAATTTACACTGTTTTAATGAAATATAGTTAAAAACTTATTGCATATCTAGAACTTTTAGGACAAAAGAAAAATAGTATTTAACATGCTCATTTAATTATTTAAAATTAGTTCGTTAAAAACTCATTTTATTGAATATTTTGAGTGCTGAAAAGCATATATAATTCACTTTTTATTTTTATTTTAAAGGTATTTCACTACCCCAATGCGGCCAGTATGCAAAATAAACTCACAGCGCTTGATGGATCTAGAGTTCGCAAACTATCTTTTGTTAATTTTAGAAGTCGAAGTGGTGAGTATTTTAATTAATCAAACTATGTCAAGTACTTTTCATACTTGTATTATGGTGAAGTACTCGCAGTAAATATTGCTGGTGAGATGGGAGGATTGTATTGACATGAGAGGGCTATCCTGATAACATGAAATTGAAGGGACCCCTGTGGTCTTTATACTACAGTAGACTCTTGATTATTCATGGTAGCTTCAAAGACATGAAAAAATTGCAGATAATTGAAAATTTTTTTTTCAGTGCGTGTGTATGTGCGCATGCATGCCACATTTAGTAAGTAAATTTCATTGCATTGCACTCAAGTCAATGATGGTAAAAAATTAATCATAGAGCAGATGAAAAACTCTTAAATTAATTTTATTAAAATTAAAACTGAAAAACCTGCACATAAATTTATATACTAAAGTGATCTGCCATCATTGCTTCGTGCGATTGTCTTGTTTAAGATGAGTTTCACAAAGTGTAATGTGTCTATTGTAGATTTCTCCAAATTAATAGATTCTTGTGGCTTGGTTCCTTTCTTCATATATTTTTTCACTTGTTTTCCTTGCTGGATTATTCTTGGCTAAGATAGACAGGAGTTGGGTAGCCCGCTGCTCTGCTAGGATGAGGTACACTAACACTAAAAAAGAAAAATACAGGTTGTAATAAGACCTCACTTATAAACAGCTGTGGCGGCCAGTCGTGGAACCGACCCATCTCCCAACACACACTTGCAACTTCACACACACACCCAACAATTGCACCCCCCCCAACAAAGAACAGACAGTTTATTCATCTGTCTTTACTAACTTGCCTTCTAGGGGTAGATCCTCATTACAAGTTATCTGTTCTTCTACTTAATGTGAAACAATCCAGGTATGATGATTTGAACTGGTTTGACGTTTTGTTCTGTCCACTTGGCACAACTAATGGTATGCCCCACTTCATGAGTGGATTCTAGACCTTCGCTAATGCTGTGCTCTCTAGTTTGCTCCTAACTTGTACAACAAAATAATACACAATTGAACAGTAAAGCTCTTCATAAGTTGAAGTATATTATCATCGTCATCTCTGAGAAGCTTTTTGATGTATGGCCTCCTGTAGTGTTGCTTAAAAAGTTTATGGCACCTCAGTCCAAGGGTTGAATTTTAGCTATCATGTTTTTGGGGAGAAGAATGGCACGTTCCCAAGTGTTTATCTTTGTACAGTTGTAGTATTAATAATCAAAATTCTGTGCTGTTTTGCTTGTGGCACAAAACAATTTAAAAAAATCTTTGAATACAAAAATAGTCATCCAACCTTTTTTTGTTGGCATAATGAACAAGGAGGTTACTCATTTGCATGCTTAAAGAAGCATCATTGGTTCACAGCTTTTCCTGCAGCTTCTCCATGTTTCAACCGTGCAGAAAGTGCTTTCCTGAAAATGCTAAGTTGGTGTAATGTAACTCTTTTTGAACTGGAAATAAATCCCAAAGATGTTTAATGATGTGTTGGATCAATCATTCATCAATTTTTTTGGTAGGATTGTGCCACTTATTGGCATTCCTTAACTTTGGTTTGCTGACAAAAACCATCATAAAGAACTGACTTCATACTTCTGCTGCGTTCCCCATGACGTAGAAAAGTTGCATAATGATTGCAGGCATTTTTAGTTAAATCTCTTGGATTGATATCAAATTGTGTAGACAGTTTTTTAAACTTTTCCAATGTTAAAACATA
>JACATO010002649.1:0-14554 GCA_018389105.1 Nautilus pompilius
TGTTCTTAACTGTGTACAAATCTGTCCTAGCAGTCATGCTTACAAACCATGTAGCATCTTTCTATGGTGACTGTCACAAGTATCCAAGAGGAAAACTGCATGCTGAGATATAAAACAAAGGAAAGTTTACACCCGCATCTGATATTGTGCATAGATCATAGTCAAACATGTTCAGAGTCCAGTAGCAGCTTAGCCTGTGATTAGAACCAGGGTGTCAGTTACAACTAAGAATGAGAGGAACAGGTAGGGTGATGTTGATGTTATCTTTTTAATTTGGTGTAAAACTGCAAAGGTGATAGAATTTCCAGTACAACTGCAGATTAAAAGCAAGGAACTGAAGACCTGCCAGGTGCTTCTGATAATCCTTTTCAATTTTCAGTCATCATTCCAGATTTTTTAATATCACCTGTAAGTAAATCCTGAGTTAAGTTCAATATAGCAGTACATCTTACCTGCATGAACAGTTATCTACCAGCACAAAGGTTCTGATAATCATTTGAATGACTCACTATCATGACACGTGGACATGTCACCAGACAAGCATTTATCAGCAGATAAACTACATCCTCAATGAAATGAGTTTTTTCTTGAAAAAAAAATCAAACTAAGGGTACTAGGATTTTTTTACATTTGGAATGTGAGTAAACATATTGTAGGACAGCTAAATGGTAATTCACCAGAATTTCTACAAGTTTAGGCTGATTGATTTTAAAATTGCTGGCCTTTCATGAGCAGGAATACAAATACCTCCAGGGTTGGTGCCATCTATTTATTTACCATCCTTGATGATTCCATCTCAGAACTCGGGCAGCTGAAATGCCGATAGTTAGCAGAACCTAGTTTCGAGACCCACGAGTCCATGTCACATAATGCTCAGTTCAAAGAAAACACCTAAGAATGGTAATACATCATATTATTGCACATCTGTATCTGTTGTTCAGCCTTCTCTAGCTAAGCCACTTGTAAATGGGAGATGTGCTTTTAAAATTCTTGCTTGCACACATAATGAAGTTGATTGCACAGAGGAGGAATGTAATAAAGTAGTTTTTTGTTAACTTTTAAAGCATTTTATCTGAAAAATTCAGTTCACCTAAAATCATTATCAGCAAATACTAGGTTGGGCCAGAAATCAATCTCCCAGTTTATTCTTGTGATAGAAAGAACACACCACACCACAGAATTGTTTAGGTAACTCGTGATACAAAAGAAATATGGTTGACATTTCCATCGATACAGAAAATCAAAGAAAGAAAACGTTTTTTAAACATTTTAAGTGCAGACTGTCAACTTTCTTATGGCTGTCATCACTGACAGAGAGAGAGATAGCCTATAACTTCTTTCTTTTCCATTCGTCAACAACTCTAGTATGAGAGATAAAATATTAAAGAACACATGCGAAATAATTTTAATAACATTTCTTTCCTAGTTTATTTTTGTAATAACTCAAGCAGCTCATTATGCAAGCAGAACAAAGAGGAAACACAAAAAAAAGCCTACACCCTTTCACTTCGGACCGGTAACATTATAAACAATGGAGAGCTAGAATTTTTGATTGGTGGGCAAGGTAATTACAGATGTCAGCAGTACAGCGACCACCCGCCGGTCCTCATCATTAAACTGCCCACCTTTAAAAGCAGAAAACCTTTCCTAACGAACATAATTTTCCATTGTTAACAAGATTTTGCACCAATTCAGAGAGAATGGATGTGCAGCAGTAGCGTTTCTGGCCGAGAACAGCCGCAGATCTTATGAACGGTTCCTGTTAAATTCTGTTTTCAGAGGTCTTGCGCACGGCTTCAAGCAGCCACAGTTCAAATGCAGATGAAGACCACGACTGACCTGCACCACACACCCCTATCATCAGTTAATCATGAAACCACAAATTACACCAAATAGGCCAGCAATGTTATAATGCAGCATTAGGACCAACAGATACATCTTCTCCAAAACCATTAATTAACAGCTGTAGACTGACTGGACAATGTAAGATGAGAGAATGCTGTCTCCACATCCAAAGATTCGGGATGCCAGTTGTTTGCTGATGGCAGTGATCCAGATTCCTACCCTACACAGGCTGCAATCACCGTGTGAATCACAATCAGAATCTGACAAAGCAGAGGATCAGTCGGAGCATTTCCCCTCATCCTAGCAGTAACTAAACCAAACCAACAAGGTGAAAAGGGTGCTCTATCTTTTCTCGTGAATTACCAAAGATTTGGCTCACCTGTAGGAACCACCAGGCTACATCATAGAGGAGACCCGCCACACGTGTCAGACCTGGCAAAGCATATCACAAACGGCTTTCATTAATGCAGGATAATAAATTGCATGCAAAAGACTCAGCGGGCAGTTGTGACACTTAAAAGGAACTGTTGGGGGCCAGATCGTCTTGCAGTGACTGTGGCAGAAAGCCGCAGTGGTCAGACTTTCTTTGTTAGAGAGAATTTGATGAAACACACACACACACACACACACACACACACACACACAGAGGCAGCAAAAGACCAGCATCAATACAATGTAGACACTGGCTGGGACCACGCTCTACGTAAGACAGGACGTATTGTGACTACTGCAAATCCACCTATCAGGAGCCCATTTTACAGCAGCTACAATGGTTGGTATGTAAATAATGGGGATCATCCAAATTATCAGTGTAAAGAACTGCTTTTGCTTAAAATTGGGGTCCTAGAACATAAGACCGTGTTTTTATGGTTTCATATTTCATAATCTTTTAGAAAAATGTTCAAATTTTCCTCAGTTTCTATGAACCTCATTCTTTAACTTGCATTGTAAAAGTAATGAAACAAATGTTCAGAAATACCTCTGAATGTATCGATTACCGTTCTTAATCTGTCCACAACTGTGCAGCATTGGTTTTTTGTTTCTTCTGCCATCTGCTACAAATAAACTTCTTATGATTTTGCAGAGTCACGAAAATGTATTGAATGCTCTTTTTTGAGGAAGTAGGATTTCTGTAAGGTGTCTTGCAATTCGCATTTTAAACTTCCCTGATTAAAACCTCAGATCTTTAATTAACCAAGTCATATCACATCCTAGTCCTGTGGTTTGCTTAAAACCTGACAAAAAGCATTACAACGCCACACGCCCAGACAGGAATCTCAAACATTTCCTCCTACTATGCGACAGTCTTCGGTGAAGCTTCAAACTCACCTTTAAACAAAAGTACTTTTATTAGTTTTTCCAATTTTTGCAAACAAATATCAGTTTTTTTCCTACTGTTTTTGGTTCTCAAGACCTTAAAAAATTAAGTAAGTAAAATGCAATATGTACAGTTTGAAACCAAGCAGAATTTGTTTCAATAAAAAAATGAATAGGGACAAGAGAGTGGTACCATAATTTAAGTAACATCAGATTAGACAACTGATGCAGAAAAAAATTAGTTTGCTCTATTTTGATATACATAGACACAAACATTATATACCAGCACTAAAAAGAAATCTTGCAGAGTAATTAAAATGTAATTTAATATTATCAACCACAGGATGGAACTGTCTCTCTCCTTGTCAAACAGGTTCAGTTAGTGTCTTCAGTCCATTGCACTAATTTTGAGTTCATTAGCTGCACCTCTATATCACCAATGGCATCCAAAAAAACAAAAACATTAGATTCCATATCTTCTCCTCCACCATTGCATACTCCAAAGAAGCGAATTCATTTAACAATAAACAAGACATTTTACATCTGCATGCGATTGAGGTAACAACCAAGTTTGTTCGTGATCATGGCATCAGAACTACTACAATCCACGAGTTAATATCCCAGGAGGTACAGATAAAATGAACTTTTACAGGTAGTTAGTTTCTAACAATTAAAAAAATTCTGATGGAATGGTTCCAACAGCAGCACAGTGAGATCAAGCCACTTCTGGACCACACAAATTCTCCATTAGGTGGTTTAACCAATCTAAAGACAGATGTGGTATTCGTAAGCTTGCCGTTTTAAGTAAAGGGTTCTGCTGACTGCTGAGCAAACATTCAATCCAGATGTAACTGGACTACACTGGCGGTGCTTTCCACAAACAATACTAGAGCTGCTACATATGAAAAGCACAAAGGAACCAAAGATCATGGTAGTGGTACATGTGTGGGGGAATGATGCAGGATATAAATGTAGACCTTTATTTATCAGCAAGTGATCATTCTCACACTTTTAAGAATGTTAAGCATTGCCAGAGACATATAAGAATAGCAAAAATGCCAGGATGTCGTAAGAAAACTTTCAAAAATGATTTGATCGTTTTGTGCATGAAGTGAAAACCCACTTTCAGCAGATTGGTTTACCAGCAGTTAGCAAACCATCCTAGACCTGGGCACCTGGAAACCTCATCACAGGCCAGGAATGTTGGTTAATAAAGGAAGCATCTTGCTGTTTTCCTTCCGCCAATGTTACACATGGTGCATCTTATTGATAGTCGTGCCTCCTCAAGGATGCTGAGATTTTGCTGCTATCTGGGAGCATGTCTCCCCTAATGTTCACAAATTCACGAGCTAGATGTCACCCTCTGATGTTCACTGATTTCTCGTTATAACTCAATACAGTTGAGTTGAAAATCCTGTGGAAAGTGGATCACAGAAAATCCATGCAGATCAGCGAGTGACTGACCAGGGGAATTGGCTATCTTCCACTTCCACTCACCACAGGAAGAGTTTTACTGGGGTGTATTCATTTAGTGTACATGGCATGTTCGGTATTCGGAGACGAGTCACCAGTGTGAAAATTTATGTAAAGTATCACAAAATACTCCTGTTTTTATTTTAGAAACTGAAAGTTTCCTCAGATGAAAACTGCATTTCGTCCAGATGCTACACCTGCAGTTGTAGTCACCACAGCTGCAGACCTTTTGTGGCGGACTGACCGATAAATGACAAGAGAGATAAAAGTGTGCAATACATCACACGATATGATATCGGATGGTGGACCTAAAGACAATAATAATTCATGGTGATGTTACAATGTCACAACAGTCTTCATGGTGATGGCTGATCCTTGTGAATAATCTGAAACAGAGAGTAGTAATCGCTCTTCCAGCCCAATTAATAGAGTGAAGTCATGCATCTGTAATGTATTTTTGTTGTTGTGACCATATTTTTAAATTATGTTTTTGTTTTTAAATGTAAATTTTACCATATTATAAGATAATTAAGAGGAATTTTTTAAAAATGTTTACGAAATGGTCAGGGCCTATGATGTAAAGCATGTCTGTAAGTCAAAGGGTACCAAGTGACCGAGCCACTGGCTGAGTAGGAAAGGTGTTCAGTGGGGATCTGTAGACAGCTTTAACTTCTTAAATCTAGGCAAACTGAACACAAGTTGGCGAGTAGCATTCTACAGAACGGTGAGCTGATGTTCTGAGCTAGCATAACTTTCTGATGGTTGGACAGCGCAATACCTGAAATATTATGGGCAGATGGCTGTTATTTGGGTGCAAATGGGAACAAGATTGAAAAGTGGGCATTTACTATAAATTATACATTTGGGTGAGCAGCGTGAAAGCTGACACTCGCTTGACTGAAACAGTCGGACCGCAGTTTGCTTCTCCATTCTGAGATGTCAGTGTAGAGACAGCAGGTGAACATAGTGCACCCTGATTTACTTCTGCCTATGATCTCTGCGGGAGAGTGGCGGCGACACCAAATACAGCTATCCCATAAGTCCCTGTCAACAGACAGAAGCCACTCTGAATAGATGTCACATCATCATCATCCTGGCCGCTGATTCATTTCCCCGGTCTCCGCCAGTATTCTTCCAGGGTTCACTGTCACCAAAAACATCAACATCCTCTGTTCTGGACAAACAAAACAGCACAATGTTTCTGTGATTCTGTTAATAATTAAACAAATATTCAGGTCAAACCTGACGGCCATCGATGTCTGACGCCCTGATTTCTCCCTAATCACACTTTATTCAGCCAGACAATGGCCCTTCAGTATAAGATCCGGCCACCGGAAGGTCCAGGTGAAAACAGCCCCAGCCCCACATCATCTGGTCGTCAGACCCCTGTTTTCGTTCACTTTATTGTCATTTTATCATAACATTCAGACCCTCAATCGGCATAAAACAGCGGAGCTCGGGGCGGGTAATCGATCTTCTGTTACATGTAATCGATACACCACTTGTCCTACAACATCAACAACAACAAAATATATGGTGATGATGATGCAGGGATATAACAGCTTCACAGGATGAACATAATCGTAATCCCAGATTATCCAGATCTTCCTCTTTCCCCCTAAGAATATTTATTTTTTGTTAAAATTCATCTAAAATTTATTCAGACCACGTAAATCTCTCAGTAATTTTATTTGGTTAAAACAATATCAGTTATCTCCCTTACACACCCCGAAGTAGGGGAGATCAATGAACAGTGAACAGATATCGATCCCCGACCGACTGTTTAGGAAAAGAAAATCTTCAGGGGAGGAAGGAAGATCCCGATGGATCATCTGTCCCCAGATTATATCACCTGTACAGGAAAAACCGGGGAGAAGGGAAAGCGAAAGTGACGTCAGAGAAGAATTCAGCCAATCAGCAGTGGACACGAGTCCAGGATCACGTGACCGCTGTCTGTCTGCTGACTCACTGTCGCCTGATCGAGGAGGGAGGTGGACGATTTCCTTCTTCTCACCTGAGATAACCGATGGACGGACTGCTGCCCTCTCTGCCTGGAGAAGTTCCAGGAACCTAAGACTCTGCCCTGTCTCCATTCCTTCTGCCGATCCTGTCTCCAGCGACACATCGACACCGAGCGGTCGGGGTCCACACGGCGGCCATTCCACTCCTTCTCCTGTCCGATCTGCAGGCGGGAAACAAAACCGCACCAGCCGGGTGCCGCTGTTAGGGGCTGGGCCCTCGACTTCCCCACGGACTTCAGGATCACCGCCACAATGGCCGGGGTCAGCACTGACCCTTGTTGTGAGGTCCATCAGGACCAGAAACTCCAGCTATCCTGTGACCCTGTCCGGCCCCTACAGGCAGCGGCCGAGTCCAGGCGGCGTGAGGGTGGCTCCCTGAGGACGGATCTTGTGAAGAGGATGGAGGAGGTCAGGACAGTGGTCAGGGACTACGAGCCTGTAAACAGGGGCTGACCGTCTCTGCTGACCAGGCAGTGGACCAGCTGAGGGCTGTGAAGGAGGAGCTGGAGGCCCTCATTCGTCAGCTCGATCAGAGGTCCCGGGATGAAGTGGACAGGGTCCACAGGGAGCAGCAGGCGAGACTGGACCACCTGATTGACCAGTGTGAGGAGGAGCTGGGCAGGTTGTCCGGCCGCCTGGAGAAGCTGGACCAGGTGATGAACAGTGTGGACGACGTGGAGGTCATTAACCTGATGGAGGAAGTGAGGAGGAGTCGGGCCCCAGACCAGCGGACCCCTTACCGGGACTCCCTGGTGCCCGTCCGCATCGACTTCCGTCCGAACGAGGGATTCACGAGTGCGGTGAGAAATCTTCAGCGGTCACGTGAGGGGGAACCGACCGTGACGGAGGGGAGGATGGATGAGCGACCGGGGTCATCTCCGGCATCAGCCCCTCAGGGTGACCGGTCTAAGGGTCTGGCTGGAGAAATGTCCGCCACCAAGGATCGCGGAGATTCCTGTTGAAAGGGTCCGTGACGTCATCGTTCTCCCTGACGACTCTGTGGTTGTTTGTGGGGCTGACGGAGTGAGGAAGTTCTCGTCTGGAGGGAGTCAGGTAGGGTTCGTCCCCCTGGAAGGTTCATATGGATGTGTGTGTGGTCCGATAGAGAAGTCGTCGTTACTGTGAGGGATGGGGAGGAGAAGATTTGTGTTCGTGGATCACATGGAGATGAGGATTAACAGGAGAGTGGAGATGGACAGGAAATACCGGGGAGTCTGTGCCAGGGGCGGTACAGGGTTAATCTGTTCACTCCTCCCCACCTTCTGGGGTGATGGTGATGTTCTTCATGTAGTGTCCCCGGACGGTCGGCTGTTGTCCACTATTGACCTTCGTCAGGAGGGGAGGATGCAGTGTTCTGATTATTTATGCCGCTCAGGTGATGAGGGAGACGTCCTGGTGACTGATCGGGGGTCGAAATCTCTGATTTGTTCTGATGTCCGCGGTGAAGTAAAATTCTCCTACCGAGGTGAAGGCGACACCCGTCTGGTCTCCCCCCGGGGTGTCACCGTGGACGGGGCCGGGACGATCTACCTGGTGGACCGGGGGACCGACGGACCGAGGAGCAGATTATACCGTCTGACCCCTGGAGGTCAACTGAGGGACACAGTGATGACATCTGAGACTGGATCCTGGTCCTGTGTCGGTGTAAATGAGAACGGACGACTGGCCATCGGTGGTGATGGCGGGGTGACAGTTTACCAGGTGTGGGACTGACAGGTGAGAACTAATCAGCATCTCAGGTAAACAGTTTATCTACCTGTCCTTTTATCTCTTATTTTAATGGGTGAAATTTGAGGAATTTAATTTATATTCAGTTACTTCAGCAATAATAATAATAATAGTGGAGGATGGACTTTCTCTTGTCTCCTCATCTCTGTTGATGTTTTCCTGAACTGTTAGAAATCGTCTGTTCTTCCTCTTTCCCCGTCCGTCTCCGGATTCCTTTAAAATTCGGACATCGGTAGGTCACCATGGAGACGGTCGTCACGACAAACGAGGGAGGATAATGAATTCCTTAAATTCCCCTTTATTTCCCTACCTCTGTACAAATGTCCGCTGATATTTATCGGCGAGGAAGGGAAGTCTGTCTACCTGTCGACAGGTGGACTAACGAGGACGGTCTTCACTCCACATCATCTTCTGACCGGGACCAGGAGATTTGGTTTCTTCAAAAAGTGACAACGGATTTGGTATCGAAACGAACGGGAATCGATAGTTTACCGTCCATTAACCCTCTCCCACCGGAGGGGTTTGTCGGCCCCTAAAGGATTCATGTCTGATCCTATTCTGTTGGTGGTTTCTCACCTTCATTCTGAAGTTGGGCAGAATTTTCTACAAATCTCTTCCCGGTTTGAGATCCAGATCCAGCAGTGAACAGAGCAGATGGAATCACTCCAATCAGCCTGTAATCGATATCAGTGACGTCACTGATGATTGCTGCCCTTAGAAACGAGCTATTTAACCTGAAAGGTAAAAACAACAAATCCCTTAACGCCCCTCTGTGAACAGTTAGTCCCCTTCTCTGAAAATTACTTTCCCTTTGTCTAAACAAGTGACGTCGTCATGGATACCGAAGAACCTTCATATGACACAACAGCCCCGTTTCCTTTGTTTTTATCCTAGAATGGAGATCAGCTGTTCAGTGCTTTCAGGTACAGCAACTATAACTGTCAGATATTCACCTTTAGAAGGTTGTACTGGGGAACCTAAAACTATTGTATTGTTTTCACTTACTTTTTCAGAATTAAGAAACCTGGATGTTTTCTATTTTTAGAGCCTTCTCCAGTCAACACAGGTAACCAGCAGTTTCTCCTGATAACTGGCAGAGAGAGAGGGCAGACGACTTGTAACCTCGCCCGGCTGCTGTGATGTTATCCTCTCATCTTTAGTCAGGACCCTTGACCCCTATAATGTTTTCATGGAGACTTTCTTATGTATCAGCTGTAAACTCCAGAAAATAAATACCTGTCTACTTAGTCTACCTGGTTGGTGTCTGTAGATGTTTGAAGAAAACTGTAATAAAACAGGATGACTGATAATTACTCGGGCGTCAGAAACTTTTTACTAAGCTGAAGTCAGTTTTTAAACTGCTGCTGATGTTTTGATTCCTCCTCTGGTTCACACATTTTGTGTGACTGTTAATGGGCAAATAGTGATAGATATGGATTGAGTTTACAAATTCTTTGTGATGATTGGAATAAATAACAACTTGTTGGTGATAATGGAGACTTGAACCATTTCAAAACGTTTGATATACTTCATTACAATGGAGGGCTCGTATAAGTCAGAATGGCATCTCTATCCCCGTGTTCCCTGGACTAACAAAAGGGTCAAGGACACAACCTTCAGATGATAGGGACTTTGATGAAGCTCACAGTATTATTTGAAAGATCAATGATCTTTAAATCATAGTTTAATGTCTTCTTTATTCTCCTTCAGACACAGCTTCTTGTCTCTGGTACAGAAATAAATGACAAGAAGAAATCTTTTACTGATCATCTTCCTGCCCATGTAAATTGACATGAATGTCTTAAAATTCTGACTGTCAGCAGACCTCCACTGTGTAGTGGAATGTTTCTTATTCCTGTTATCACTGACCAGTCAAGAGAGGAATGTTCATTTTAATTCCCACCGGCTGTTCCTCAATTCATCCAGGCTGAAGCATTTTGTAGATGTTCAGTGCTGCTTTGAAGATCTAGTGAGATAATTTGCTAAAGGCTGGAATTGTTCAACAGATCCCTTAAAAAAAATATTGTCAACCACTTTTCGTCTGGCCCCAAACTCTCAGCTGAGATGGATACTGTTGATTTACGCACCTTCTCGTCCATCTCAATACCTCGAGGTGTCTCACTGGACTTCATGACAGGTATTTGGATTTTGAAGGGTTGACGTCTAGTAGCAAACTGTTCAACAATCCAATAGCAGGGCTGGAACTTCTTAGACTGTAGACTGATCCTTTTTATCTTCCTACAAATAAAACATAAAGCTGCTAAAACCTGTTCCCAAGGATTGTTTCCCAAACACGAAGCATTTTCCTAGGTGATATTGAACATATTTCATATGAGAGGACCTAATTTTGATAAAATGTATTTTATATCAAGAATCTGGTCTGGAATCCTGCCCCCTGACTGGAAACTACAATAACTGATGCAGACGTTGAAAATTAATGTAAGAGAAATCTACAGAGCCAGATACATTTTTGGTTTGCTCTCGCATCTTTACTGTGCACCATTTTAATATGAATATTCCAGTTTATTTCTGGTGGACTTGGCTAATTTTTGCATCTGATATTAATATATAGTCAACAACAGATGTCTACCATATTTAATGCATACATCGTCATCTCTATATTAGGGGCCCATAAACAGCCTTCAAATAAAAGATATTAACCCAAAAACTCTGCAATTTCTTGCAGTGTTACATGTTTTGCTGTGGTTTGCTTTGGTTCCATATTCTAAAGATGTTCTGGCAATACCTGCTTCTTTCTGATCATCAGACAATAATGTCTAATAATATTCGTATGGCCGGGATTGACAGAACACTTCATATTTCGATAGTTCTTTTTATATAAATGGACCCTGGAAGTGCCTTATATTTCATACTCGTTCCTTGATATTAAAATGTTTGGTCAACTCTAGCTTATGACATTAAATTATGTTTAGATAGGCATCTTTCTTCATTGGTTCCAGATCTGGTTAGGTCTGCCTACCAAGATGGACACTAACCACGGAGTACTCAGAGCTCTGCGGCTGAAAACCTAGTGTTTGTGACTCGGTCTGCCAGATGATTTGGAATTAAATACTCAGAAACTATGTCACAGACTCATTACTGCCACTAAAATACACTGAGTGTGTATCTTACCTGTTAACTACTGACGATCCTGCAGGACATCACGCATGCACGTCATGATTCCCTGGATCGATCACTCCCGGTTTAAGTCTCACTTCCTGGTCAGAACCTGGGACATGGAAATTCCACCCCTCTATTCTGAAGGAGTCAGCATATGTCAAGAACGTCCATCTATTCTGGGAAGACAGAATAACTAAACTGGTTCCCGTCTTCAAAATCACCCTCAGGCATCTTAAGAGCCCCTCTATTCATTTTAAAGAAAACCCTTTCCTGTTCAACTATGCTGATGAGTGAGTAACCTGGACTATTGTTTTCAGGATGGATATTTCATGTATCTGATACTAGGGAGAGAAATAAATAATAATAATAATAATAGAGGGAGGAGGAAGGCAGGGGATACATCAGTTTTGTAACCAGGTGAAGCTGCTGTTGTTGTTGTTGTTGTTGTTGAGCGAGTTGGACTTCCGAACGAGGTTCTTTCAATGGCATCGCATCCCGTAAAGACAAGTGGCCCGTTCTCTGTCGAGTCCTCCTCGTTACTGAGAGATGTTCGTTGAGCCGACAAACGGCCCGGTCCCCCGACACTGTGGGCCCCAAGGACCCGGGAGGTCTCTCTCACGTCGGACACCAAGGAGATGTCGTACAGCCGTTTCACGCTGGTACCTGGACATCAGTTCAAAAGGAAAAGTGCCTACACTGAAAGATGGGGACGAAATAGTAATGGAATCAGACATCAAATTGATTACCTGGAAACAGCTGTCCGCCCTTGTACGTAGAAAGCTTTTTTCTATCTTTACCTGATAACAGAATGGTTACCTGTAGTTCACTGGTCAGAGATTAACAAATCATAAATGGTGGTTGCTACGTTTCCAATCTGCATTTACTCTCAGGTTCAACTCGCTCTAACTTTAAATGTTAGTGCTAAGTGAAACAAATTCACTATCAGACCCACACAGCCTTACAATTTTACTGTAGTCTTTGCACAAACTGGCTCCAAATTATTACTCAAATTTTGCTAAATTCTTATAAAGAGCCTTCAATATCTTCCCAAAACAAATTGTCCATTTGTGTCTTTTTAGTTCCGTATTTCTGATTTACCTTTAACCTTTTCTGTATAGAAACTGGTGACCCTGTAACAAATGCCAGGTCGATTGTTCGCTGGATATTTAGAATGCTTAGACAACTGCAAGATTGGTGATGCAGTCGACTGATTAGGTTGAGAGCCTCTGTTGAACCTACACCTTCCTGCCATTGTTTCTCTGCACCATCTGGCTGAACAGGTTTTCTTCCACATCTAAAATGAAGGATTTTAATAGAGTACATGATGCAGAGGTTCCATGCATAACTTCTGATTGGTTTGCACCTTGTCCACTGCTCAAGAGCTGCCAACCGCACCCAGGTAATTCCTTCGGTCACCAAGAATGGTATCCCACTGCTCTAAGTTGTCCTCAGATCTCAAAAGTCAGGACCGGTTTGACCGAGAATAAATAACTGAAGCGTGTAATCACATTGTCTCATTTCTGAGATAGTTAATATCGTTTTTGGAGACAATCTCTGAGCTGGATAATCTGATAATTTAATTAGTATTCGCATGACATTGTAGATGAAAAGTGATTTTTTTTTTTCTGGGCATCTCCCTGGTACCTGATGAATCATTTGAACTGGGCCAACAGGTGAACGAAATCCGTCAGCATTTGGACAAGGTGCCAGTTCAGGTGTTGACATTAGGAGTTCTTATTCATCCGTAGCTGTCAGTCAGTGGATGCAAGGTGCCAGAGAGAACTCAGACAGCATTCAAAGGTAGGCAGGTCACATGAACGAGAGAGATTTTCTAAGAACACTCATTTCCTCTGAAGCATAAAACATTATCGAGAACATTTACATTGTCTGTGGCAGTTAAATAATCAAGAGGATGTCACTACCAGCTCATTTACCCTACTTCTGAGTACTGTAATACCTTGATAAACAGGTATTCAACATACAATGTTTTGCTATAACAAATGTTTATTTGTTTACCATTATTTCACACTCAAAGCTAAAAATAAAGTAAATAATAAATACACACAAAAATTAAGTCGCTGTCACTGAGTATCATAATTTCAGATGAACCATCAAACTCACTTTCCATTTCTAATAAAGCCCAGATACCCGTGACACACTCCCTGCATGATGTAAGCTCTGCTAGTTACCCACAGCATCTTAATCGATAGGGTTAGTGACTGACTGTATGTAGTAATCCCAAGTCTTTCCAATTGCAACCGTTATCATTCAAGTTTCCCAAATATATCTGCCTTGTAGAACAGAGAGATTGACACAACAGAATTTTCCGATGTTTTCACCCACAGTTTCATCCCATTAAATGGACACTTTGCTCTATGAGATGAAGCCAAGTTCTCACATGACTCTTTGTCGTAATTGTGCGCTTACTAACTAGCTCACTGCTCTATAATTGTTTCCCAGTCATCGTCCCACCACCAATTTCACTATTGTGGCATCAGTTATTTTTTGCTACTATCAATGTTCAGATTTCTAAAATCAACTTTATTGTGAACAAATGAAGAGTGAATCTACACCCAAGGTGTTTTGTGGACAACGAAACTCACACACGACTGCACCTGAAACTACACTGAGAGGTGTAAGGCAAGGCTAGGAATGCTTCCTGGTAGAGCTGATGTTTTTAGCCATTCAGTGTACGAACGAAGCTCCAGGACCGCATCTACTTGTCCTGAGGAGTTTTACTGTACTTTGTTATCGTTAATATCAAAGGGAAGATGGCCGACTGCTTCATGGGCTGCTGGTAGTGATGACAGTGTAGTCAGGGACTACACAAGGTTACAGGTCTGGGCAAATAATACAAGGCAACTCCTTCACAAGTTTCTTAAGTGTGACATTCCAAAATATCTGTGTTTTTGATATCAAGGAAAATGGGAAACAAAAATGGTTTTCTTTGTCGCACTGTAAATGAGTTCAGCATTGGTTTAAGTTTAGCAATAGAAAAGTCACTTAGTTCTTTTAGATGTCAGAACGGTTTAAATTAATGATGCAGAAAA
>JACATO010002650.1:0-15000 GCA_018389105.1 Nautilus pompilius
GGGGTGCTGAAGGCTTTTCTCCGAACGTGCCCCACTGCCGCTTCGGGGCTGGGTCTCGAGGAGTAAATTGCTTTACGCTCCTATCGCGATCGCTTCCAACAGATTCGATAATACTTACCTGGGCTCCGCGACGATGAGACGTGGGAGTGGCGAAGGAATCTAATTAATTCCCTTTAACGCTTTAATACGGAGCTCTGAAAGGTGGAATGTCCAGAAAGCTCTTCTTCCATCCACAAACGTTTATATCGAGACACTTAAAGTCGTCCGACCTTTTTTTTTTTTCTTTTTAGAATGTTAGCTCGATCAGCTTTAAATTTATGCGACAACTCTCCCTCCCCCCACCAAAAAAATAGCTGGGTTCTGCGCTTCCGTGATTAGCCCACAGCGTGGATCGGTAGGATGATATTTAAAGTTTGAAGTCTCGATCTGACTTCGCTATCTAAGTAGCTTCCGGGGGAAGGGGGGAATTTTACTGAGTACTCACCGGTTAAATTGTAATCTTAAACAGCTTCCATTCGCTGAATATCAATTTCCTATTATGAATCAGGATGATAATTCGCTTGCTAATTCCAGCCTTAAGAATTTCCAATCGTCGGCAACCGCACGCCGTAAGTTGACGCCGTGCGCTTGTTCTGCCATCCCGATTTAGTTTACACGCTGCAGATGTTAAGTTTTGCCTTCATCAACATCCTTGCTCGGGTTCCGCTGAGTATTATTCGCCGTGTTCCTGCGAGCGGATGATGCGCATCTGCGATCAATGGTCAAATGGGAAGAAATCAGCCGTGAGATGAAACCATCCTCTGCTATTTTATTATGGATAGCATGTAACGATACGTTAAACAATGGAAGAGCGACCACTGGGGGAGAAGAGCAAATTTGGCAGTTAAGGATTCCGCTAGTTTTGAGGCATTTAGCCTGAGGTAAATGTTGGTTTATGTATGGAATACTTTAAACCCGAGAGTCTGCTATTAGCAACTGGTTCTGGCGTCTTAATCTCCATATCTCTGGGTTTCGGCCGCGAAGCCGCCGTATCAGCATGGAAAATGAAGCCAACCCCGCTTCCATAATGCGTGTGAATGCACTTTGCTTTATTAACGGAAGGAGAATAACTTATTTAAAAAAAAAAAATTCTAATAACTTGTCCCATACCCTTGTTTATGAGGGATTAGGCTACGCCTTCATTCTCCAGTCAAAATAAAAAAAACAACCGCCAGCAGCTTTGTGTGCATCGCACTCGTGCAAAGAAAGGATGGTGATAGACTACTCGCGTCTGAATGAGCTTCAAGCTTTCTATCTGTTTTTTTTCCTACTCTCTCTTTGGAAGAGATGAAAACCGCATTGGCAGGCTTAGGATAAGGCTCTGTATCTTGTGTTGCCGAACAGATGTCGGCTTAGGATAAGGCTCTGCATCTTGTGTCTTGCCGAACAGAGCTAGTTTCTGTATCTTATGTCTTGCCGAACAGAGGTCGGCTTAGGATAAAGCACTGCATCTTGTGTCTTGCCGAACAGAGGTCGACTTAGGATAAGGCTTTGAATCTTGTGTCTTGCCGAACAGAGGTCGACTTAGGATAAGGCTCTGCATCTTGTGTCTTGCCGAACAGAGCTAGTTTCTGTATCTTATGTCTTGCCGAACAGAGGTCGGCTTAGGATAAGGCTCTGCATCTTGTGTCTTGCCGAACAGAGCTAGTTTCTGTATCTTATGTCTTGCCGAACAGAGGTCGGCTTAGGATAAAGCACTGCATCTTGTGTCTTGCCGAACAGAGGTCGACTTAGGATAAGGCTTTGAATCTTGTGTCTTGCCGAACAGTAGCTTCTGTATCTTATGTCTTGCCGAACAGAGGTCGGCTTAGGATAAGGTTCTGCATCTTGTGTCTTGCCGAACAGAGGTCGGCTTAGGATAAGGCTCTGCATCTTGTGTCTTGCCGAACAGAGGTCGACTTAGGATAAGGCTTTGAATCTTGTGTCTTGCCGAACAGTAGCTTCTGTATCTTATGTCTTGCCGAACAGAGGTCGGCTTAGGATAAGGTTCTGCATCTTGTGTCTTGCCGAACAGAGGTCGGCTTAGGATAAAGCACTGCATCTTGTGTCTTGCCGAACAGAGGTCGGTCACTGCAATGAAACGCGAGTGGAGGACAGGTTAACAACAAGAAGCCGCCAGCCAGCGGCTTCATCGGGAGACGAGCGGAGATGCTAAAAGAGAAAGGTTCCGTTAATGGTAGAAAACGTGCCAGTAGACGAGGCACCAGTCAAGAGAACACTGCAGCTATCGATGGAGCTTCAATGACATTTTGAAAGTCAGATTATGCCATCAAGGCACAAACAGAAGCGGTTATCGGTTTCGTAACAACAAAGTTGTTGGAGAGTTTGAAAGCCATCGACAAACAGGATTGGACGCTTTACATCTGAAAAAATGGTGACTATGTCGGGGCCTAAGGGTTCGCGGCAGCATAACTCCGAAACCTTCAGCGTATAGCTTTGTATTAGAGTTTATTTCATTGCTCTGCTTTTGTGATGCAGTTAAATCCTCAGAGACTTTATCGACACCTGCTTATTGTAAAACCATGTAGTTTATAGGTATTTTGGATATAATTTTCCAAAACAACGCAATAAACTAATTAATAGCAGACATCGAAACTATATTTTTTGTTTTTTTAGTCAGAGTCATTAATATAATTTACATACAAATTATGACAGTCCAAACAATTTTAACAGTACCTGCGGAGTTCTTTGAATAGTTTGGAATCTCAGATTGACATTGAACTTTTGGCTTGATTTACATTTTTCATATTTTAAATGGTAACTGATAGAGTTTCACAAAAATAAAGCCAACTGTCTGTTTATTTATTCACTTATTTTGTTGAAGGTGATATTATTAGTGGACATAGCGATGGTAATGGCGTCAGGAGCAGTAGACTAGTTGCAATGTTTGTAGGAGTATCAGAGCTCACCTGTCTTTATCACGCGCCGTTTTAATATTAAGATATTTAAATTGTGTAGTTTCGATTATTGTGCTCCACAAGAAAACAGTCAGCTCTGTAGGTTTTTTTGTTAACTTTAAGGAGAATTGTTCAAGGTATCCGGCGGCCCCTTTTAAACTGCCCTTTTTCTGACGGAACCGCTGGGTGCCCTCAAGTGAAACGCACCTTGGCGCGAAAAATGAATATTCAACAGATCAGATATGTACGGGTGTGATAGGCGAAGTCCCGCAGTTACAGTTACGCCCCCTGTCCGACACGACATAACGCCACCTGTCTGCGAAGCTTTCAAACATGGGAGGTGGTTTCGTTTCGGCCCTAACGGAAAACAGATTAGAATTCTCCAACAGAAGAAAAACAGCAAAAAAAAAAAAAAAAATTCGGGAGGTAAATAGAATAAATGAATAGGTGAATATCGGGCACAGCGTTGATAAATCACTGGATCTTGCGCTCGCTTAGAGTGGAAACGCCCTGATTTCTATATTGGCGACCTGTGCCGGCAGTTCCCCATCTCCTCTTCAGTTAGGCTTCTGTTCTGATGGCTTTTATCGCGCTCACTGAGATATCATAACCTTGAGGTTACATACAATTACGTATTCTTCTTAGTCATAATGGACTTCACGAATCCGCCCTATCTACACGATAGTTTCTAGCACGGACTTCTGTATTATATAATATATATATATTATGTGTGTATTTTTTTTTTTATTTCTTTCATGAAAGAACTCTGTAAGCGCTATGCTGTAGGTAGTCATACTATCAGAGCAGGAGCATTTACCTTGATAAACTTCATCAGGTAGGAAATTACAGGGGTGAGCGAATTAAAAAGTGCTGTCATTGTGTTGTACGGCGTCTACAAATCCATGCTAAACGATTCAACAAGGACACCCCTTTCATTTTCTCTGCAGGGATAATAGTATTAAATTATACGAGTCTCGCCGGCCGAGGGGACGGAGGTCCGTCGAGGAAATCAAATGAGAAAATAACGATGTTTGGAGGCTTGATTTTTTTTTTCCCTAAGTAGTAGGTTTACGTCCCAAACGTTTGTCCTAAATTGGGCTGAGAGAGCAGGGTTCGTGTAACACTACTATTTCTTTCGAGTCCGGGCGCAGTTGTCAGCGCGCCAGTTCAGAGAAGGAGAGAAGGAGGGGAGGGGGGGAGAGAGAGAGAAAGAAAAAAAAAAGAGAACTCGCTAACTACGGACTGTCAGCGTAATTGTGTGAATCACAAGCTTCAGTCGTATTCGCTGTATCATTAGGCCAACACAGTAAATGTCAGGGGCAGACAATAAAGGCAGAAAGTGTAAGGAAACACTCGTGTGAAACAGCTCTGAATTAAATGGAGTACCTGCTTTTTATTTGAAGCTTATTAAATGTTTGTGAAATTTATTTCAAGTAGTACTTCGTACATCATCATCATCTATTAATTATTATTATTATTATTTATTATTCTTATTATTATTATTATTATTATTTTTTATTCTATTATTATATTTTTTATTTTATTATTTTTATTATATTTAATTTTTTTTTATTTATCATTATATTATTTATTATTATTTATTATTATTATTATTGTATTCTTATTATTATTATTATTATTCCTATACTTATTATTATTTTGTAGTTATTCTTAATTATTCTTAAATAAGACATAGTAACATAAAAAGATTATTAATACGTAAATAATAAAAACTATTCATCCGGCATCGAAACCTTATATTCCTTCCTGACGCTAATTCTACAAACTTACCCGTACTCGTAAATCAAACAGTCAGCAGTAGCGACACGACTGTGCTATACAAATCGAAGAAATCCATTTATTTTTATGAAATTTTATACATGCGACGAGATAAACTGATTTCTGGTAATGTTCTAGATTTAGAGTTGGGGAGTTTTAGCTTTTCTTTGTTTTCTGAGAATTTTATTTTAAAACGACGGTTGGTTTGTTCAGTGTGACAATCTTATCGGCGAGAAGGGTCCTTCACACACACTCACGCTCATACACTCACACGGACATTCACACTCGTACACACACTCACGCTCATACACTCACACGGACATTCACATTCGTGCACACACTCACGCTCATACACTCACACGGACATTCACACTCGTACACACACTCACACAGACACTCACACAGACATTCACACTCGTACACACACTCGCGCTCATACACTCACACGGACATTCACACTCGTACACACACTCACACAGACATTCACACTCGTACACACACTCACGCTCATACACTCACACAGACATTCACACTCGTACACACACTCGCGCTCATACACTCACACGGATTCACACTCGTACACACACTCACGCTCATACATTCACATGTACACACATTCTTACACTCATACTCATACAGTCACCCACAGAAAAACACTCACGCTCATACACTCACACTCATATACTCACACCCACACACATTCTCACACTCATGCAGTTTCTTCAACCGAATGAGAACGGATATCGGACGAGCAAAAATTAATTACTGTAAAAGTGTAAAAGTCATTTCCCGGGAAATTTCGCAATTTTCAGTCTGTAAAATCTCTGAAATAATTTTAAAAAAGCAGTAAATCATTATCTTAAGTTCATCAGCTATTTTTATTTTAGGTTTGTTTATTATATTTTTTAATTGTTTAAAAAATTTACTACTTTGGTTTTGCATTAAGAAAACAACGGATTCTAATAAAAGGCTAAACATCATTTATTCTTTAGCTGAAAAAATTTTTCTTAAAGTCACCTTTATCGTTCATCTGGATGGAATGTCGGTAAATTTAACCATCAGTACCTTTCTAGGATGTATGTACGATAGCCCTTCTGCCAAAAGACCGCATAAACATTTTAAAATTAATTTTTCATGCGTTGTTATAATGACTATTTCAAAGCAGAGGTCTTCACTTTTAACTGAAAAACTGGATATGATTTCAAATTCACTGCAAGCATCAAGGGAGAAAACCGGAAGAAACTATCACAATGATAAATTGTCACAGCACCAATAGTTCCTTCTCATAATGAGGCTATAATAGACGTCATATACTTTGATCAAAACTTATCGCGTCGATTACAGCCTCATCTGTACCTAATCACATGACGTCGATTACAGCCTCGTCTATAACGTAATCACATGACGTCGATTACAGCCTCGTCTATAACGTAATCACATGACGTCGATTACAGCCTCGTCTATAACGTAATCACATGACGTCGATTACAGCCTCGTCTATAACGTAATCACATGACGTCGATTACAGCCTCGTCTCTGACGTAATCACATGACGTCGGTTACAGCCCTCGTCTATAACGTAATCACATGACGTCGATTACAGCCTCGTCTATAACGTAATCACATGACTTCGATTACAGCCTCATCTATAACGTAATCACATGACGTCGATTACAGCCTCATCTATAACGTAATCACATGACGTCGTTTACAGCCTCGTCTATAACGTTATCATATAAGGTCGGTATAAACATCTATATGTTAATTATAAATTGCTGGTTCTGTAACAACTAGCGCCGGTTGTGTCCCTTACTTGCATCAGCAATATAGTAAAGCCTAATAATAATTAAAAACTAACAAATGCATTTAGTGAACCAACATAGATATTATAATACTTGTCTCAAATATAATCATGGCTGTAAAACAGTATCTTTACAGACGTTTCACCATTGCATAGTGTGGTAGATGAAATATTATTAACAGCGCAAAGAAATATTAATGTCTTCTTAAATTTTAACCTTGTTATTAATCCTCTAGCAGCTCGAGAGTCGCAGGTGTATGCACAGGCTGCCTTATGGCGACTACTTTACTAACATCTCGGTAAATATTACCAGCGACTTACGGCATTCTGTTTCTTTACAGAAGTAATTCTAAACACTACATATAGATATTTGATATTAATTCAGGCATACAGCATATTATTCAGTTAAAAACGAGGGTTATGATGTTGGAACTGCAATTTGCATAACATCACATTTCTCTCCAAACCGGGCGGAGAAAGGATGCAGAAGGCTACATTTGTGGTTGTCTCACCGGTAAAATAATCCATATCACCTGCTCGTCTGTATGTCCGACCGGCGGAGACTTCAGGCACTCATGGCAGATTCCTCCTCTCCGGCAAAATATTATCGATCTCTTCCTTGCAAAGGATCGAACGTGTGCACCGCGTTAAGGTCACTCCGTCGAAATCGCTGGTAAATTGCTGCTTTAGAAAATGGATTCAATTTTTAAAAAAAAAAAAACTTGCCAATGAATACCGTTTTCTTTAGTAAAACTCGTATACATGCGCGCGTTGTGCGTGCGTGTGTGTGTGTGTGCGTGTGTGCGCGTGTGTGTGTGCGTGTGTGCGTGCGTGTGGCGTGTGTGTGCGTGCGTGCGTGCGTGCGTGCGTGTGTGTGTGTGCGTGTGGTGTGTGTGTGTGTGCGTGTGTGCGTGTGTGCGTGTGTGCGTTGTGTTGTGTGTGCGTGTGTGTGCGTGTGTGCGTGTGTGTGCGTGTGTGTGTGTGGTGTGTGCGTGTGTGTGTGTGTGTGCGTGAAGAACTGATGGAGAAATATCAGACATCGGAAACAAGAAAAGACCGATTCTTGTAGAGCGACGATGGGGGAGTTTTTTTAAAGCTACAAATTCCATCAGCCTCTCTCTCCCGCTATCCTTTCCGTGGCCGGTCAATGATGAGCCAGCAAATTAAGTTTACATAATAGTTTCTGGTTCCCTTTGCTTCCGAACAGCGGCTCGCAGACTTTGCGCTGTGAGGCGGTGAATTCAGACATCAGCGTACAGCGATTTTTTTAAAAATTCTTTCTTTTTTTGTTTTTTAAATGGTTGGGTGTGCAACAAATTCGTGAAGGCCGATGGCTGGTCGAAAGGAGGAGGAGGGGGGGGGAGGGAGGGAATGGTGGTGGTTGGGGGACGAACCCTCGCAGATTTTCCGAGACAGGACGACCGTTAACCGAAGATCGCGGAACGCGCCAGCTTCGTCGAGAGAGTCCTTCAATAGAACATCCACTTCCACCGATCCCCCCCCTTTTTTTGCCTCTTCCCCACCTCCCGTCCCGGTCTCCGCCATCGCCTTTCGTGCGTTCGATATAAAAAAAAAAAAAAAAAACAAAAACAAAAATCCGTAAATTCCCGAGGAGGAAGAGGGGCCGGCCATCCTCCCCTCCCTCCCTCCACCCGCCTCCCTTTTTTTTTTTTTTTTTTTAAGAGAAGTCATCTGATTACCACTTGACTTAGCGTCTCGACTTCTGCGCGTCTTGCCGGGTCCCTCCCCTTTTGTGTGTGTGTGTGTTTCCTTCTCTTTTCGTCTTTAGTTTAATATCCTGTTAAATCAGCCATCACTGTCTTCCCATTCCTAGTGACACTTTATGGTAAGCCCTTCTACTTCCGCCACCACAGAAGGCGCCTTTGTCTGCCGCAGCGGAAGCCAAATATCCGGCTACTTTCGTACGAGATTTCGTGAGCATGCGTAATAAGTGCCGGCATATTATCATCATTATTATTATTATTATTATTTATTATTATTATTATTATAATTATTATTATTATTATTATTATTATTCAGAAACAACTTTTGATCAGATGGTGCGTGACCAAGCGATGCGGAGACGTTTCGGCATTGGCAAGCGTGTCCGCTTGACTGACCCTTCTCCCCTCTCCCTCCCACCCCAAAAACAAGAAAACCACAAAGATACGAGTCCCCATACGGTTTCGGAAACGGGCTTTCTTCCAGTATATGCAAATGACGCGAGCTCCGCCTGACGGCCGGAAATGAAGGTTATCCGCGGGCATTCGCCACAGGTACAGCTCACGTCTGTCTCGAATGGTGTCGAATAGCCGGGCCGTTTATGGCCACTGCAGTATGTCAGAGTGATCATCGATTACGGAAGAAGAAGAAGAAGAAAAAATCACCTTTAATTAAGTAGTGTGTAGACAATGCAATCTGTTCGGGATCACCGTCTCCACACTCTCCTATCTGCGTCATCCGTCTCGCTGAGATGGAAAACGATTTATCAATCCGGTGGAGAAACGACGCCCGGTCCTAACGCTGCCTCTTGCTGCTGGTTTACAGTGATGGATTCCTTGGCGCCTGAACAAAGCCTATCTAGAGATCAAAAACCGGAGTTGTAGTAACTGAATAAATAATTGTTTGTATGTGTGGGTGTGCAATATTCGAGCCTCTTTATCCTCGCTTCTTAAACAATTCTCAACAAGCACCTTGCCGTTTTCTTTATCCCTTAATTAACCCGTTACTTTGCATAATTAACCCCCCTCCTCTCCCCCCCCCAGGACCTTTATCGTTTGTTGAAAACCTTCAGGGAAAATGAGAGCGTGTCCCGGGATAATTTGCTGTGTGGATTTTTTTAATTATTCTGACTGAATGTTTCACGGCTTCTTTAACGATTCGCTCAATCCATCGGTGAGCTTTTGGTTGGAGATGCATCTTGTTTAGAATTAGCGCGCGCGGTCGGAGGACGAGTTTCGTCACGTGGCAACTACGACATTTCACGGGGACTCGTTCTCCGAAAGGACCGTCGAATACTGGTCGACGTCGTCATCAGCGGCAGCCATGTCCTGGTCTGTTCATCAAAGAATCTCCGTGTGAAATAAACGGCCTACGGAAACTGTTGGTTTCTCTTGCCGCTCCGCTGACTTTGAATAAAAATTGATACGTGTCCCTGTTCACACAGCGTAATATTAGCGGGCAGGAAACATGGAATAGCGTGGGAAGATTGTGATTGTTTACATTAGACTTCTGAGTATCACATCCCGAGCACCTGCCGTGTTCAAACATGGCTTGTCTCACCTACGATTTAAATGCTTGTCACAGGTAATTCCTACAACGTTTATTGCTCTGCGATGGCGCCGCGGAGAGTCGGAGCGAAATGTTAAACTCTCTTTAGCAAACGAAGAGAGAGAGAGAGAGATGACCTCAGTACCAGAGAGAGACAAACGGACAAAGAGAGAGAGAGAGAGATAGAGGAAGAGGCAGGAGAGAATTGACGTCAGTACCCAGAGAGAGAGATATATGACGTCAGTCAGACAGGACAGACAGAAAGAGAGAGAGAGAGATGCCCTCAGTACCAGAGAGAGAGGAGGGAGAGAGATAGAGATAGAGGAAGAGGCAGAGCAGAGAGATTTGACGTCAGTCAGTCAGACAGACAGACACAGAGAGGACGAGATGACCTCAGTACCAGAGAGAAACAGACAGACAACGAGAGAGAGAGAGATTAACGTCAGTACCAGGAGTGAGTGATAGAGGAAGAGGGCAGAGTGAGAGATATGACGTCAGTACCAGAGAAGACAAACAGACAAAGAGGAGATTAGAGAAGAGGAAGAGGCAGGAGGAGAGATATGACGTCAATACAGAGTCAGTCAGACAGACAGACAGGACAGACAGAGAGAGACGAGAGAGAGCAGAGAGAGGGAGAGAGAGATGGAGAGCGAGAGAGAGAGAGATAGATGGAGAGATACAGAGAGGGAGAGCGGAGAGAGAGAGAGAGAGAGAGGAGAGATATGTTTTTTTTTTTTAAAAAGCCTATGTGGATACAGGTGATGGACCGTTTTATCGCCGTACTAAACAAGGCTGACTGAAGCTTAACAGTAACGGTAGAGGAGAGCGTTCTTTTGTGCTCTTCTTTCCTTGTGCTGCAGTTATCCTGTCTCTTTATCAAGCAGCCTTGCGAAACGTCGTGAAAGCTGAATCTATGCTCTCGGCTTAACGGCCGACTCTCGTAGCGCGCGCTCATCATCCCTTCTCGAATTATCACGCCAACACGAGGAAAAAAGGTGGTGGGTGGGTTGGTGGGGGGGGTCGCGTCTCTTGTATTAAGTGTCTACATCGGCTGCGGTGAGGCTCTCCCCGCAGCAGCGAATTCTCTCGTGGACTACGGTCGATTTTCGCGTCAGGGTCGTTATGCTGGATTCTGGTACAAGTTACTGCCGTTGTCTCTCTCTCCCTAATTTACGTTGTTCTCCTTCCAGGCCGCCGGTGCGGGCTCCCCCCTTTCCCCTTGTTTCCACTGGCGACCAGTCACGGTCTAGTTATTCACCCCCCCCCCGACACACACACCAACCCGCCCTATCGCTGCCGGACGAAAGGTGCATCTCTCCTTCATCTCTAACGGCTGCTCCAGTGAACCGCAGGATCCGCTATGTCCGTGAGGATGAAACACGCCATCTGATGAGCATTGGTGGGGGGCGGGGCGGGCGGGAGGGGGTTAAAAATATAATTCGGTCGGGGAATTGTCTCAGAAAACAAGAGAACAGGAAGACAAGATAACAAACGTCTTCTCCCTTTGGTTGCCATCGGCATCCGCGAACCGACGGCAGATGGTTTCCTCTGTAATTCGAGGAAAATCCGTCTGTTTGGATGTACCTCGCTAACGGGGCATCCTCCTCCTCCCCCCCAAATCTCCCCAACGAACCCTCCCTCCCCCCTTAACCCTAACAGGAAGTCCCCATAATTCAAGTCTGCGTCCGGCGGTGAAGACGTTTAACCCTCCAAAGCCTGATAGACGCCGCTGCTGCCGTTTCGTCAGCCATCAAATTTTCAGGTGTTCCGCGCGCGCGTGTGTTCGACGGCCCAGGTAGCTATAATCAGATCGTTAAGCTATTGATTAAGAACCCGCTAATAAGGCTAGCTCGAGCGTGACGTGAATGCCGGCATAAAGCGCTCCCACGGTCATGGGAGAGTGACAATGGATCTCGGAGGCAGCACCCGGAGCCGTCCTGAGAGGGTGGCGGGGTTCGAACCTGCACACGTTTCGGCTGTCTCTCCCCTCCCCCTCCCGAATTTTTAGCCTCCCTCCCATTAAAAGCTTGTAAAAGACGGCATTTCTTGCGCCTCTGTGCTGAAAGATAAACCAAGGGGTTCGACCCCTCGCGCGCGCTCTCGCGGCACGAGCCGGAAGCCTCTTTTCGGGTCAGCCGCGGACGAACCCCCGCGGGGCCGCACACGACCAAACCTGTATCGAAAGGAGAGGGAGAACAGGCTTCTAGATGGTGTAGCCCGGCATCGAGAAACATCCGAGAGGGACAGTGATGCTTCCCCCTCCCCCTGCCCCCTGCCCCGCGCGCCCAGTGAAGAAGATCGAGAGGAAACCATGCTAAACCGACCACTCTCCCTCCCCCTTGGGATTAAAAGGCCAACCCCCGACGAAGTCACGTGATGCACCTTTAGAAAATTCCGATTTGAGGGGAAGGCGCCAAACAAAAGAAAGATTCTTGAGGAGGGCGCAGGGAAACTCTGACCCCCCACCTGTGAGGTTTACCTTAAGCTGTCCTTAATTAAGTCCCCGCACGACATCATCAACACGACCACGACTCACTCACTGTTGAAATAATAATCTGTTTAATCTAACCCTTAAAAAATGAAGCATCCTGCATAACTTTTTGCATCGTAAATATTTCAGCCCACGACATCTTGCGGCGTTACAATGAGTCTGGGTGGGGCCCCACACTGGCGACCATAGGTATAGCACAGCAGCAGCATTCCTCGGTCCGCTTGGTAGATTGTTCGGATTAAGGATCCCCCCCCTGTTAGTTTCTCTGCCGTAGTTTCTTCTCCTTCGATTGGCCACGTGCTTTTCTAACAAACCAGTCTAATTTCGCACTACATTAAACCGTAACAGAGACAAAAAAAAAAAAAGAAGGGACAACACCCCACCCACCCGCTCTTTCTCGCGCGATGACGAGGTGGACATGAGAAAATGAGAATCCCTTTCTCACGGGCGACGTCTGGAAAGGAGGAGACGAACCGCTCAGTAACGAGCTGGACATCTTCATGGCGTAGATGAGTTACCCGCCGATAACCCCATTGACATTTCATTGGTTAATCTTCGCTAACTCGTAGCTTCCCCGTGAGAGTTTTTTGGGTGGGCGGGGCTTCGGGGTGGTTCCCTAAATCAGCCTGTACATTTCGTCCTTCCAAACACGCATGCAGAACTGTGGGGCTTCCATTGGTAATCCGGGGTGTCACGTTCCCGGGCTGTCTAATTACCGAGTGGGATGGATTACTGTTAAAATTTTAATCAGGTTATTTCGCTAATTGAATCTACCGCTTAACGAACCACTGTCTCCGGAACCCGATAATTAGAAACCCAGTCATTTAATTTTAAAAAAAAAAACAACAATAACCGAGAACAAGGAGACTATCTGATCGTCTCTATACTAAATCAGGCAAACCCCGATTCTGAGTGATTTTAAAAAAAAGGTTTCATTTAGGATCCATCGGGCATCGGATTAGCTCAATACTTACCATCTACCGAGACGAAGTTAAAGCCATCATCACATCGTCCTCTGTTTTCCGTTGTTCACAGCGCAAATCTGCCCTCAACCAACCGTGACCATTCCGGTAACGCTTACCACGGCACACGAAAAAACATCTGTGGAGAGACCCCCTGTGGGGAAGGGGCGGATCCCTAACTACGACTTGCGAGCTATGAATTACCATAACCACCATAAACGGACGCTTGGATCTCCTTACACCTGTCCGGTAATATCGTTGCTGAAGTTCTTATGGCCGCCGCTGCTATTCTTGCTGCTTCTGTTTTGTTTTGTTTTTTTTGCCGCTGAGTTCCTTTATTAAAGACATTAACACCAGCCCCTTCCCCCACTAACCCCCACCCCCCACCAGCCCTGACAGCACGGATTCTGAAGACTAAGGATCCCAGAGAGTAATAATACTTCGAGACGTCCTCCGGTATCTGTTCTCGTCGTCGCTGTCTGCTGCGATTCCATCTCTCATCATTTCTCCAAGTTTACCGGAAGGAAACCGACCGAGCTGCTTTACTCACTCCTAGTTGGTACACAACGGCGGATTATTTAGAATACACTTTAAAAATATGATTTATTTACCTTTGTAAGCGCACCGTCGTGCTCTTTATCCCGCCTCAGCCATTATCTGTTACCTCGTTATTCCCTAATTTATTATGATCGGTTAAGACTTATCAGGCGTAAACTTAACCCCGGCTTTAAAAATGCTATGTATTCAAACGTTGCGTAAGATCTTAGCCGCACAACCTACTCTCCCCTTAGGTAAAAATATTTATTATGCATTGAACATTTTATACGACCCCACTAGAGGCGCTTTGTGCATATAATGGGATTTACAATCTACGAATTTAAAATGTAATTAATTTTGATGATTTGGGCAACGGTGAAGCGATCGCTTTGACTCTGATATATTCATGAATAATTACAAAACGATGTCACTTCGCTATTTGAATAAAACAAAGGGCTTCCGCTTTGGCTAATTTTCAATATTGGAAATTAAAAATAATTAATCCGGTAATTAGTTTGGCTGAAGAATTGGGACTTTTGATGGCATATATTGTACACGTCATATCTCCCTGTATTGACGTCATATCTCCCTGTACCGACGTCATATCTCCCTGTACTGACGTCATATCTCCCTGTATTGACGTCATATCTCTCCTGTACTGACGTCATCCTCCCTGTACTGACCCAATCTCTCTCTCTCCCTCTCTCCCCCTCCCTCTCTCCCCTCTCTCTCATTCTCTCTGCTTAATTATCTAGTTTTTTTTAGTTGATCTCCACCTACCATCGGACTTCCATCCCCCTATCTACTGAACCACACGCTTCTTCATTCTCCACTATATCCTCAACGCCATCTTGCTTCTTTAATATTTCTATTCAGCTCGGCGCACCCGTTTTTCCTGCTCCCTGTAAATATTAAGCTGCAACGGTATTCTTCCTGAACAAACACCGTAATTTCCTCTTTCGCCAGATTTTCTATTCTGTCTTTATCAAAGCAAAAAGCCCCAGCAACAAGAAGCCTACTTAATTTTAAAACCCTTTTGCTATATATTTTTGTAATTTTTCAAATGTTGTTATTTAGATATTTTCGTTTATTTAAAAAAAATAAAAATGTTGCCATAGAAACGATGTTGTAGCGTTAGCCGTCATTCGACTAATTTTTTTCTCATTCTTTATTGTCGTATTTCTGTTTCTCCATCTCTCTGTCAATCTCTCTCTCTCTCTCTCT
>JACATO010002650.1:20000-24124 GCA_018389105.1 Nautilus pompilius
TATCCGGTAATTCAGGAGTTCCTCTGTTTAAAGTTGGGGTAGCCTCAAGTACCCCTCCCACTGGCCATCGTCCAACAGCAGCCTCCTTGCGGGTGAGAACATCAAACGAAGTGAGCCCTTCATCTGGAATATCTGAGTGATGTCAAATTGCCTCTTTCGTTTCAGCTGCGGCTTGAAATTGGGTAGACCGACGAGTTGAGCCACCACTCCTTGCAGCCGAGGGGGTGGCTGGGTGTGGGTGTGTGAAGAGGGGGATAAACGACAGCAGTTAAGTTCAGAGAGGGATGCTATGCTGCGCTCCTCGGTCTAGAAAATGTGCTGGTTAGTTAAGACGGGGGTACTTCTGCCGTGGGTTATTCGTGGACTGCGCACAGCGGGGAAGCTGAAGCGATACCAGTATTTAAACAACGGCTTCCATCGCGCCACCAGTCTTATAAATTCTGATCCAGTACCGACATCCAGCAGCCGGCGTCGTGTCATCCGACTACACGCCAACTCTCAACGTTTTCCCTTATCTGTCCATAGAATACAGGGAACCTAAGTGAGGTGCAAAGGCCGAGATGAATGTTATCGCTTTAATAATAATAATAATAATAATAATAATAATAATAATAATAATAATAATAATAATAATAATAATAAAAGGTAAATGTTATATTTTCCCCGTGTTAGTGCTAATTATCATGACGTCACCCACTTAACCAGCACAGCAGCGCCGCCTGTGGGTAGTTAAAGGTCCGTCCGCTTTTCTCCCATTTTGGGTTCAGCGGAAACATCCATCGGCCGGCCGGTCTCTGTCTGTCTGTCTGTCTGTCTGCGCGCTAAGATCTGGCCATCAGAATTCAGACCGGCCGGCCGATGTCGCTTAAGTCGGTAAGTAAAAGTCGGAACCGGGGGGGTTACATCTGAAACACGGGCTTTCGTGCAGCTAGGGCTACATTACACATACGTTTGTTGACTCTTATTTTTGTTGTTGCTTTGTTAGCTCGTCTGTTTGCGTTAATAAATCTGCGGTGCGACCGCCGGCACGGTCAGCATACCGGTAAGGGCGGGGGGGGGCCAGACTGCAGCGCCGAGGTAGAAAAACGTACCAAACACATTCCTGCCAGCCCCGACCGAGGAGCTGTTTTTTTTTTTTTTTTTTAGAGAGGTAAAAGAAGATTCTGGAAAGAACTGCCTTCTTCGTGCGGAGAGAGAGAGAGAGAGAGAGAGAGAGAGATGGACGAGTAGAGAGGGATAGAGGGATGCATGGAAAGAGAAGAGATGCATGGAGAGAGGTAGAAAAGAGAGAGATGGATATATATATATATATGATTGATGAGAGAGAGATGGATATTATATATGATTGATGAAGAGAGAGATGGAAAGATTGATGGATAGAAAGAGAGGGCGATGGATGGAGGGAGAGAGAGATGGGTAGATGGATGAGTAAGAGAGGGATGGATGGAGAGAGAAGAGATGCATGGAGAGAGATGGATATATATATAGAGAGAGATAGATGGATATATAGGGAGAGAGAGAGGGAGATTGATGAAGAGAGAGATGGAGAGGGATGGATGGAAAGAGAAAGAGATGCATGGAGAGAGATAGAAAGAGAGAGATGGATATATATATATATATGATTGATGAAGAGAGAGATGGAAAGAGGGATGGATGGAAAGAGAAAGAGATGCATGGAGAGAGGTAGAAAGAGAGAGATGGATATATTATATATAGAGAGAGATAGATGGATATATATCTATAGGGAGAGAGAGATAGAGATGGAGAGAGAGAGAGGGAGATGATGACGAGAGAGATGGAAAGAGGGATGGATGGAAAGAGAAAGAGATGCATGGAGAGAGGTAGAAAGAGAGAGATGGATATATATATATATATATATATGATTGATGAAGAGAGAGATGGATATATATATGATTGATGAAGAGAGAGATGAAAGATTGATGGATAGAAAGAGAGGGCGATGGATGGAGGGAGAGAGAGATGGGTAGATGGATGAGTAAGAGGAGGGATGATGGAGAGAAAGAGATGCATGGAGAGAGGTAGAAAGAGAGAGATGGATATATATATATATGATTGATGAAGAGAGAGATGGATATATATATATATATAGGGAGAGAGAGATAGAGATGGAGAGAGAGAGAGGGAGATTGATGACGAGAGAGATGGAAAGAGGGATGGATGGAAAGAGAAAGAGATGCATGGAGAGAGGTAGAAAGAGAGAGATGGATATATATATATATATATGATTGATGAAGAGAGAGATGGATATATATATATGATTGATGAAGAGAGAGATGGAAAGATTGATGGATAGAAAGAGAGGGCGATGGATGGAGAGAGAGAGAGATGGGTAGATGGATGAGTAAGAGAGGGATGGATGGAGAGAGAAAGAGATGCATGGATAGAGGGAGAGAGAATGATGAAGAGAGAGAGGGAGAGATCACCTTTTCCCTGTACTATAACAAGCCTATATAGGGACCATACTTTCAAGTCGCCTTCTTCATTATCGTCACCGTAAGACGGAAAAAATAATAGCGAAAGCGATTCTATTTTCTTAACATAATCAGACGTGGCGCAGTAAATGTAAATTAATAAGTATGGACTGTGATAATAAAACAAAAGGGTGGGGTCCGTCCGTGCACAGTAACTATCCACGTCTAAGTTTATTAATATTAACATTAAACTAGGGAAAGTTAACAATACGAACTATTTAGCAGAGTCAACAGTTCCGAACCCGCACATGTTTTTTTGTTATTGTTTTTTTTTCTTTGTGTTCTTCCTCCTTCATCACTCCCCCTCCTTTCGTTTTTCTTCCCTTTTAAAATTATTTTTTAACTTTCAAAGTTGTTTGTTTTATTAGGGTTAAAAGCATTTTAAAAAAAACAAAAACGACACAATTATCGCCTCTTGGTTTGTCTCTTTAAATTTACCACGTGGTCCGTTCTCTAACTCCCTGTAGCCGGCCAGTGGACGGAGCTTTTCTTCCAAGGAGACGGTTCTGGACTGGAAATGCAGTTTCAGGGAACCACCCCCCCCCTGGAATTTACCATGTGCCAGTACGTGGTGACTGGTGAGAGCGATTTAATCAGACATATCCGCTTCCGTAAATGAAAATAAATTTTACTGTTAAAAAGGGGGAGGGGGTATTAATGGGACTTCTCAAAGAAAGGCTTACTCTCGATATACGCTGTCGGCGGCCGACATGGTGCAAGTCGGAATACTGTCTCCTCTAGAATTTTCTTTTCCTTTTTTTTTTTTACCTGTTGAAAAATGTTTCGTTTCCTACTTCATCGGGGCGACGTGGATGAGAAGCAAACCAACATGTAAAGCTTGATTTACCTTGCACATTTCTGATTAAAGTATCCTCAATAATGCATCAAAGCTATGTCGGTATGTTAGCTGTTTGGGGTCGACAAATATGAATCACAATATTATTATTATTAGATTATTATTATTATTATTATTATTATTATTATTATTATTCTTATTATTATATTATCATCATCATCATCATCATCATCATCATCATCATCATCATCATCATCATCATCATCATCATCATTATTATTATTATTATTATATTTATTATTATTATTATTATTAGAATAACATTTTTACCTAGTTCTTTTAAAATAAATCAAAATATAAATGGAAAACTAATTTATTAAAAGGAACAGCGATGTTCAAAGGCATCCTTTTTGACAGCATCACCCTTCTGCTAGAACTTCCGTGCATCCTTATTATTATTTCTATCGTCAAGAAAACCAACTGTTGATATCGTCAAGCATCTATTTCCCTTTTAATTTAGTGTACAAAAGAGGTCTTACCTCCTTTGCGAATGATTTTTTCGGGGCGACGGGATTATTTCCAAATATGCGAGAAGAATGGAGATAAGATGAAGCGCTAATGTTTAAGAATTTTAAAAAAAAAAAGAAAAATGGAATATGGTCTGAATCTTTAGAATTTGTCTTCGCCGCGCTGCCCAATGAAGAAGACATAAAGGACAGAGCCCAAAAGATAAATACAAAATATTATACCAATAATAAAAGGGAGAAGAAACTTTGAAATATCGATTGTGAGAGTTGAAAAATAAAGAAGAAGAAGAAGCGAGTTCATCCATACGT
>JACATO010002651.1:0-21871 GCA_018389105.1 Nautilus pompilius
TCTGACGGCTACCCTCGTCCGCAGTCTGTTCGAGATGCGGAAACAGGGCAAAGACTGCGCATTCGATCGCCTTGGTCTGTAGGCTGAATTGTGCAGTCCATGGAACGGATGCGTCGATTGAAGCCACCAGTTTTCCGCCTACACAGAGAGAGAGAGAGAGAGAGGGGGCGCTGCTGAGATACATCAGTTGCCGGCCCGCCCACGTGTTCTATTTAAACCATTCATCGATATTCCGAACGCCGGCATTGACGTCAGTCCTCTTCATCTCCGTCTGTTCGCCCGCTCTGCTGCCGGATTTCGGTAATGCGCGGCTCTTGCGTGCGTTCGAAGAGCCAGATCCGTCCAAAGTGATCATTTAAGGAATTTATAAATAATAAATTGAAGCCCACTTCGGGAAGTTTCTTTGTAAATTCCCTTTTCGAGAAGCTAAAGCGGATTCCTTCCACGTATCTTCTCAGAAGCCGGCCTCTTGGAGTCAGCCTGGGATATTTTAGTTAATGCTATCGCGGTGTGTTTCCAGTATCGTTTCCCAATTAAAGCTGTACCATTCCTTCCAGATGCTTCTCAACCTTCGAGTTTCAGCGCGCTTTCCACTTATACCAACCAGATGCTGCTGATGAATCCTTTGGGCGGTTATCGGCTTTACGGATTAAAAATCAGACTTTAAGAGGAGATGGAATTTGAGGGAATTTTATTTAGCTCCATTGGAAAGAACCGGAAGCCAGACTGCGTAAGGTTTCCGCGTTCCGTCCAAACTTTGGTTTTCATCTCCTGCTCTGTCGGGTGCTGGGAACCGCTGTCCTTCCAGTTAACTCTGACTGGCACAATTTTCATCTGCCAACATCACCTTTACGCTTAAAATTATCTTTAGCCTAACTCCTTAGTTTCCTCCCTAACCACAATCTAACCTAATCTTAATTCTAGTCTACCTCTTTAACTCCTAGCCTAATGACAGCTTAACACTTAAACCTAACTCCAGCCTTAACCCTAACGGAATCCTTGACCTGATTCTAACCCCAATTTAAATTACAGAAGAAAAAGTATTTAAAAGTCTCTATCTACTCCGTTCCAGATTTCTAAAGAATACCAGTACCAGAAGCAGCTGTTAGACGAATACAACAACATGATCCAGCCGGATGCTGCTTATGCCGGTGGATTTGATCCCGAGGTTCGTATATGTATATCGAATATAGATAATCTTTTTGTATATACATAAAATTTTAATGTAGGACAAAAATAGAAATTGTGGAATTGAAATTGTACAATTACTTAAAGACGTTGTGTATGTGTGTGCGCGCGCGCGCGTGTGTATTGTGCACTTTTATTAATTGTTAATTCTGGCAAGGAGTCCACGCAATTTTCACGCATACCTTTGATTTCAGGAACCCTAAACCAGACTCCCAGACTCGGGGGGATGGAGAGAGTAAGTGAGTGAGAGAGATATGACGTCAGTACAGACAAAGACATGACATCAGTGCAGAGATATGACGTCAGTGCAGACAGAGACATGACGTCAGTACAGACAAAGACATGACATCAGTGCAGAGACATGACGTCAGTACAGACAAAGACATGACATCAGTGCAGAGATATGACGTCAGTGCAGACAGCCACATGACGTCAGTACACAGAGAGATACGACGTCAGTACAGACAAGACATGACATCAGTCAGAGATATGACGTCAGTGCAGACAGAGACATGACGTCAGTACAGACAAAGACATGACATCAGTGCAGAGATATGACTCAGTGCAGACAGAGACATGACGTCAGTACAGACAAAGACATGACTCAGTGCAGAGACATATGACGTCAGTGCAGACAGAGACATGACGTCAGTACACAGAGAGATTCGACGTCAGTACAGACAAAGACGACATCAGTGCAGAGATATGACGTCAGTGCAGACAGAGACATGACGTCAGTACACAGAGAGATACGACGTCAGTACAGACAAAGACATGACATCAGTGCAGAGATATGACGTCAGTGCAGACAGAGACATGACGTCAGTACAGACAAAGACATGACATCAGTGCAGAGATATGACGTCAGTGCAGACAGAGACATGACGTCAGTACAGACAAAGACATGACATCAGTGCAGAGATATGACGTCAGTGCAGACAGAGACATGACGTCAGTACACAGAGAGATACGACGTCAGTACAGACAAAGACATGACATCAGTGCAGAGATATGATGTCAGTACAGACAGAGACATGGCGTCAGTACACAGAGAGATACGACGTCAGTACACACAAAGACATGACATCAGTGCAGAGATATGACGTCAGTACAGAGAGATAGCTGATCTTAATTTTTCTCATATGTAGTTTCGCTGCTGGCTCCGAGAAAGGGATGGCGGATGTCCACTGGAAAAATTATCGACTGAAACCTCTGACCTCAGTTGGAAAAGTTGCCAAAAACGTAATCTAGGAGAAAAAGTCTTTCGATCGTCACTAATAATAAAGGGCCGATTTATAGAGATGCTTGTGGAATGCATTGGATCTATATTTTTTTTTAATTTTTGGATGTTATGTCATGCGTAACGTTATCAGAATATTTAATATGTATATCAGCTTCATGTCACAGGGCACTCGGTTACTGTCACGTCATCAGCGTTATTTCACGAGATCGCCACGCCATCGGAAGGTTATCGATGTCACACCGTTGGCGTTATTTGTCATTTGAAAAAGAGAAATCGTGCTGCCAGTTTATCATCCTACGTTTCCACACAGCTGACTAGCACCAACTACCAGGTCTCCATTCTTAATAAAGTTTGATACTATATTGATTTTTTTCTTCTTCAGACGTCACGTGATCTTTACCGTCGTAAAACATCTCGTTGACTTTTGTTGTGAGAAGTGTGTGTACTTAGCGGGAAAACAAACATCGATTAGCTCTGGACTGAATCGAAGCCTCTGGCGATATTGCGCAATTACCTGTAGTTCCGGTTGCGGGTGATTACAGAGAAAAGCTAATCAGGAAAGGAAAAAAAAAATAAGCTACTCCGTGACTGTCAGCTTTCCAGGGCTGATCGATATTTGTCTCACTCCTCCTCGTGTTTCGATTTCCATTCCCAGCTTCCGTTTCCTAGCTGTTACAATTCTGGTATTATTTCCCATCACCATTTATTATATTTTGTTATTGCTGTTTAGAATTGCCAGCGATCGAGGCGGTCGCTTCAGTCTGTGGGGATTGGGTTTAGAATTGTTCTCGCGACTACAGTACATTAATTAAGAAGCTTCTCGGCGATCATCGGGATTCAAAGCAAAGACCGATGCCGACCAGCGAAACGTCTTCAAAATCTCGTAAATAATGCATCACAGTTTTCTAGACATACTGCGTAGTTTCACCGGAAAGGACATCATGAGCTACTTCAACCACCTCAAAAAGAAGCTGTCAGTGAACCAACATACTACTCACGTGAGTAGTATGAAGGTGACCTTACAACCCTCTCTTTAGAGGTTACAGTAAAAAAAATCTTTGAATTTACAAAAGTTCTGCGTCTTCGAAAAAGGAAAAACTTTGTCATGAAGAAGCAGTTACTAAGAAGATTGGATGATATTCTCGTCTTTTTTCCTTCAAATAACTTAATTATTTTTTTTTATAAGTCATCTTTAATAATATTGTTAGGGAGTGGCTGAAACAAATGGTCAAAGATTTACTTAAGTAAAACTGATATTTAATGGAAGACTCTAATGTGGATAATTATTTAGTTATGTTCTTTTGAGTTTATTTATCAACGTATCATTGTGGCAGGAACACAGACATGTGTCCGACTTAAAACTTCGAGCCTCCTCAATCGATAATGGACTTTTATTTTAAAACTTCACTTTCAGTCGTTTGACTACGTAGATTATTCATCTCGATTCCCACTTGATAAAATGCTACGGACATCCGACGAAGACCCGATCTCCGACAAGCGGTTTGACGCAGGCTACGTGAGGGAATCCCCCTACGATTACATTGACTACCCAAGAACGTACACCGGCTTCCTTCCACCTAAACGCCATCTCCCGGAGCTTCCTCTTGACGACATGGCCCTGACCTCTGACCCTGCGGTGTTCCTGTCGAACCTGTTGGAAAGTGCTTCAAAAGGTATCTCCTTTTAAAGTTTTTTTTTGTTCTCTTTTTTTCCGACCACTTATCACTGACAGGTGACGGGCGATGATGTAGGCGATATGTTCGCTCACCTTTGCTACCAGAAGTGTACACTTTCAAATATAATTACTTCTTGTTAAACGGTAACAGAAGAAGCTTTGCTTATCCTTAAAACCATTAATTAAATGAATATCCAGCTTGCGCCACCTACAGTTGAATAAACGAAATCGTCGGTACTAGCCACTGCTAGAAAATATGTCTGGATTTCCCCATCGTACCAACGATTCCAGCACCATAATTGATCTTATCACGTGATTAAAACGGGAATTTCTTTTCCTCTACTTTCATTATGTATATCCTTAATTTTTGTGCACTTGCTGTGGTATTGTTGTTCTACCTCTTGCCGAACCCCGTTGTTGACTGTCGGGGTCTCCAGACCTCTATAGATATCAGCCTTGGCGACCAAACAAGTAGTTACTCATGTATGGTTGGGAGCTCTTTCGAACGGCGGTCAAAGCAAGTCAAGGGTCAACGCGGAAATCCGAAAATTCCTAATATTTATTCTTAGATGTACGTGCCTGGCTATAACCAAATCAAACCTCTTCGTCTTTTCTTCCTTTCCCGACTGTTTTAGGCGACCCTCAGTCCGCAGATATTATAAACGCCCTTCTGAACATGAAGTCTCAGCTGTCCGAAGAACGAGACTTGAAGACCTATCTCGGTGAGTATACAGACGCGACTTTGCTCAAAGGTGCGCGCGCATGTCAGATAATGATGCGATGATCCTGAGAGGAAACACGGATAAGCTGAATGGGCAAAGCGAGAAGAAACCGCGCCAAGCCGTGTGGTCACCGAACCCTGGCCATTCGCCATCCGCCCAGTGCTAAAACCGGTCACGCATCTGTGAGTGCACGATTACATGCATTTTCTATATTTTGAAATTCTTTTCGCATACCCTAAAACATAGAGCAAAAGACCCCTGGGGACCAGTTATTGCATGGCTGAGTCGTTACAGCATTTGTAAGTCCTAATGAGGCGTACAAATGAGGCTATAATCGACGTCACTTACTTTGGCCTATGGTCGAAGGTTAAGGCGACGATTCCCTTGTATACTTTTCGTTTGGAATTAGTAGGATCAAACAACTTACCCCCATAGCAACTGGTCACAGTTAAATAAGCCAAACTATACCAAAGTTACCAATTATGATATGATTTGCCACTCTATTTCTTTCTAGAATGAAATCATTAATTTATTTGTTTCGATTCAACTTTAATTTAAACTTTAGGTCAGGTAAAGGCCCTGCCATTGTATTTATTTACTTTCAAAAAAAAAAAAAAAATTTCTACAGAGGATCTATCGGGAAAGGATGAGCCAATGATGACGGGCGAATTGCCACCCAGAGGGATCTCCCAGAATGCTGCCCCTTTCGGTGTTAACGACCCGCTATCGCAGGCTTCAAATGAAGACAATGGCTCCCTCAACCGGATACCTGCAGAGAGGCGGCAGAAGGAACCTAAATTAACGGTTCACGAAAGTGTCAACAAGCTACAGTTCACAAGACCAAAGCCGACACCAGCCATCCCTTTGGCAGGTAGGTGGAACTTTCTTCCTGATCTGTAGGCGACCATTAAAACAAAATTCTGCTTGCGTCTCTCACCAAGCAGATAATCGTTGTTAACAGCAGAGAGGTTCCAACCTTCGTACTCCCGACTCCTTTCACCCCCCCCCACACAAAGAAATTGTTATTCAAGCCGAAAGGTTATATACGGGCGATGCCTGGCTGCCCCCCTTCACCTGGCAGATAATCGTTGTTAGCACTAAACGTTCTAGAGCTCTGTGTGTTGCCTCGATGGCTGCTAACTTAAATGACAACGCCACAGTAAAGTCAGAAAGGTTACCCCAGTTCTCTTTTCTACCCACTCGCCCCTTTACCAGCTGCCAAGCTTGCACGGCGATGTGGTCTCGTTTCGCTCCCCCCCCCCCCCCCAGTTTGCGTAACCGAGGTTAAACCTTCAGGGAAAACTCCCTAAGCCCCTCTCTCTCCCCCCGCATCAACCATCACTAATTGTCGCGCACCGCCACCCCCGATGATTATCATCATTATTATTATTCTCTCTATTCTTTTTGATGTTGCAGAAAAACAGAAGAAGAAGGCGTAAACCCACGTGACAACCCCCCCCCGCCCCCCGAGAAGACGGTCGCAGACAATGCCCGGCCCGCACTTCTGTAAATAATTGCTGTTATTCGATGTTGTCCGTATTTTTCTTCTTTCTCAGAAGCAGAAAACTTCTTGGGTACGCTGCTCAAAAAAAAAAAAATAATAATAATAACAATACTAATAATAATTCCTACTTAAGAAAGGGAGATTCGGCTTCGATTACCCCCCCTTTTTCAGACATTTTTACGAACCATTTCCCCCCCACCGATGTCTATTTTCTTCAGCTCGAACGTGTGCATTCTTCAGCCATTTAAATCAGCACCACGTGTTCCGGCAACCAACATATCTGCAGAGTGTTATTTTGTTATTCCTATAAATCGTTATCACTGTGAAAAAAAAAATATAAAAAAAAAAAGAGCAAGACGGAGGAGGAGGAGGAGGAGGAGGAGAGAAGGCCGAGAGAAACGATCTCATCTGTTCCAGGGTTGTGAAACTCAGTGCTGGCGGCTGGACGACGGCTGAGATGCTTTGTGAAGGTTAACCCCCCACCAACCACCAAAAACCTCTCAAGTTCGGTGTTTCGGTGATTTTCATTTGCATTCCCAAAATTATCCGCGCTGCATTCACTTCGGCAGAACCCGCGGCCGGCGTAATCCTAGTAAGCCCAACACGCCTGTACCCGCCAGTTGTCCCCCCCACGCCCTCCACATACCCGTGTGTCCGTCCGTCCGTCTGTCTGTCTGTCTGTCTGTCCTACACTCACCTAGAGACGTGTGGCACATCAGCTGGATATCTGTATCCTTCCTCCGCAGCCAACTCTCCGCACAAAAAAAACAAACTTACATTGTACATCTATACACACACCTGTATCGGAACAACCACACATAACCCTGACGACGATATATAAAAGAAAGAAAAAAAACAGAAGCAAGCCAGCTTTATTTTCTGATAATTAATAATAAAAAAATTTGTTGACGAGTCTTTGTTCCGTATTGTTACGTGACTGTTCCCGGAATAAAAGTGTGTGAAGCAATGAAACTGGACATGAACTGTGTGATCGGCGACGAGAGAGAGAGAGAGAGAGGCAGAGGAGAGAGAGAGAGAGAGAGAGAGAGGAGAGAGAGAGAAGAGGAGAGGAGACATGGAGAGATGGAGAGAGAGATGGAGAGATTGAGAGAGATGGAGAGACAGAGAGCTGGAGAGAGAGATAGATAGATAGAGATGACGTCATTGCAGAGAGATGGAGAGAGATGTGACGTCAATACAGAGAGCTGGAGAGAGAGATGGATAGATAGAGATGACGTCATTGCAGAGAGATGGAGAGAGATGTGACGTCAGTACAGAGAGCTGGAGAGAGAGATAGATAGATAGAGATGACGTCATTGCAAAGAGATGGAGAGAGATGTGACGTCAGTACAGAGAGAGAGATGTGACGTCAGTACAGAGAGCTGGAGAGAGATAGATAGATAGAGATGACGTCATTGCAGAGAGATGGAGAGAGATGTGACGTCAGTACAGAGAGCTGGAGAGAGAGATAGATAGATAGAGATGACGTCATTGCAGAGAGATGGAGAGAGATGTGACGTCAGTACAGAGAGAGAGATGTGACGTCAGTACAGAGAGAGAGATGTGACGTCAGTACAGAGAGCTGGAGAGAGAGATAGATAGATAGAGATGACGTCATTGCAGAGAGATGGAGAGAGATGTGACGTCAGTACAGAGAGCTGGAGAGAGAGATAGATAGATAGAGATGACGTCATTGCAGAGAGATGGAGAGAGATGTGACGTCAGTACAGAGAGCTGGAGAGAGATGGGGGTGCGAGGTAAGGGACAGCGAGAGGGCGAAGAAACGAGAAAGAAGGGGGGGCAAAAAAAGCAACAAGGGAAGGGAGAGATAGTAATTAGGGGGCTCGCCCGTCCGACAGGTTTTTGTTTTCTTTGAAAACAACAGACGCAACGAAATTTGCGAAACAAACCAACAACAACAACAACAACAAATAGCGTGGTGATGGAAATTACCGCGATGGCAAATTCTTGGCTTTGTTTCGCAGTGGGAAGACGGTTTTCCTTGCCCCACACCGCGGATCTCTGACTTTCACGCTCATCCGACCGCTGCGACAAAAAAAGGGGGGGTGTCGGTGACGAATCGGGAACAGAGCGAAAGGGTTAAACGCCGCATTCGTTGCTACGTAAACAACAACAAAAAAGCCGTATTACGAGTCATTCGGTAATTTCGACCACCACTGTAGCTGTAGCTGCGCGTCAGCCGAACATATCTCTCTTTTTTCAGGTTACTGCAGCGGACACTTACGATCGCATCCGTCTTCCCCCAGCCTCCCAGGCACGAGATCACCAAACAGCTGTTTTAATTGGCTTTTCGTGTTGTTACCATTCGACTGATGGACGATTCAGGACTGTCAACCCACCCCCCCCCGAACCCGAATCGGGGAAGGCACGTGATGACGCCGATTCTCAGCCCCCCTTTTAAAAAAAATGTCACTTTTGTCTGACAGATTATCTGAAAACCTTGTGAGCGTGCGCCATTTTGTCACACCATCACGTGTCTCTCCCGAGAGAGGGTTCCGACAGTCTTGGACCCCTTACGCGGTAGAAAGCGTACTCGTGTGGACGGCAGGGACTTTCCCAATCCCTCCAGTCCGCACGCACGGAAACGATCCCAGCCGAAACCCTTAGGAGAACTCTTCATTTGTGGACCTGAGAGAAAACTCGAGATCTTGGGAGATACGCTACAGTGCACTTTAAATTTCTTTTTTACCTAGAAACGTTCGCCGTGTGACGGCGCTGTTTACGTATATTAAGGCGACAGGTCCGACCAACCCTTTTGAAGAAACTTACCCAAACGCAACTTTACGAGTCAGCATGGATCCCATCCCACCCTCGAAATACTAGAAGTGAGATGCAGGCAGGCCATCCTTTAACCACGTGATGTAGGGAAAGCGGAAGTGAGAGACAGTGTTCATTTAGATCTACTTTGTGTATTGCTACACAAGATGACGTAATCGCTTTGATGCCCTTCTTTATTCTATCCCAAATGGAATATATATATATATATTATATTTCAAATATTCACGGATACCCAAACGGGCCCTACAACAGCAGACATGTTGTGTTTGTAGATCGAGTGCTCGCTCAGAGCGAGGCCTTCTGGGTAATGTAGACGACGATCGCTGAAGAATGGGTCAATGGTCTTAAGCTTTCTCCAGCCTGTGGTTTATGTTCGGAAAGCAAGAGGGAACCGGAGTAAGTGGGGGGAAAGCGCTACAGAAATGGAGACGGACGAGTAATAGAGAGAAACATTGAATTATCAACACTGACGATTGTTAGTCCCGCAGATGAAATTACCCGCTGTATCCTGTTCCTCTCTATTAAGTTGGGGGGGGGGGCAGATCTATCTGGAATGTGGGAGATGGTTTAAAGCATTTGGCCAATCAATTGCAGAAGACTAGAATTTTACCAACCCCTTTTTTAAAAGACAAACTTCGGCTGACGCGAAATCTGCTATATTACGTACCTAGTATTAGCGGTCATAATTACAAATTACTCAAGTTTCACCAGTAATAAGATAAGAATCGAGCGGAATCGATCGTCTGTTGAGCAGAACGTGAACCAGCCAAAATCAAAATGACAGTTTTTGGTTTTATTGATTTCTCCTCCCCCCCCAACTCCCTGCTGCACCTCACCTGATCTGGGGTTATGAAATGTGACAAGAGAAAGATCTGTAATGTTCTAGTCATAACGTTCCCCTTATCGTTCGCCAGATCGAATGCTCTACAGAGACAGGTAATACACTGGACTAATTCCAAATGTTGCCAAACTAATGTTTTTTTAATAGAATATATTTAGTAAAAAACGAGAGAGGACGAGGTTCTTCCAGGTTTGATAAAAAATTAAAAGAACAACAATAAATACACCTTCGATGTTCTGTGCCAGAGAATAGAATATTATGTAGAGCCGTACTAGCGAGATAGGTTTACTTGCCCTTGATGAACATCACATCCTTTTCTTTAGTGTGGAAAGACATCTAAGATGAAAATAGATTCGGAAGCTGTTTGCATTGGCTCATATAGGCCTATTCTGCTTTGTCTTGTCGTGCTTTTACAAAGATATCACTGGATATTGTTCTGCCTTGTTGCTCAGAACAGGCTGAACCTTAAGGGGGCTGCGACACATACAGTACCTTTCCCGTTAATAAAACCCCTTTTATAACGACAAAGTCCATATCGCTCCAACTCCCAACAAGTGTTGTATTAGCCGGTACCAATTCGCTCCAGGTGATATCATTAATAAGGTGAAAAACTGAAGTTTTACGCGGATTCATCAGATGATGGAATTGCACGATTTAGCGATTTTTCACACCTACCTCAGGAAACCAAACAGTAAAAGTTTTACAATAAGCGGCTGCACACAAGCGATTAACGAACCAAAGGTTCTGCATAGGCATCCCGGCGTTTCGGAATTTACCACGTTTCAACTGTCTTATTCCAAATCTTTTGACCACGAGGCAAACCAATCATAAAACCGACTCACCCCGCGGCAACATCCCAGACAGCGGATGCCACTCATCTAACGCTTCTAAAATCCGCTAAAATGCTAATCTGAGAATGATAAATAAGGGCACTTGAGAGAAGTCCACTTTCATTCGGACCTAAGGACTAACCAGTTAAATTAGATCTCAGGCGACAAACTGCGATGTCTTGTAATGTTAGTGGCTGGCTTTCTGGGTGCTGATGCCAAGTGGACCAGATCGGGGTAGAGCGGGGGAATCGAAGCGTTATACTTGGGCTAATTGACGGGGAAAAAAATCAAATATCCTCGTTACCTTAACAACTCGATTAGCAAAAAGAAAACAACGCAAAAATATCCCACCGATCAGCTCCGTTCCAGTTTCTTCATGCAGTCAAAGCCACACTTCTCTTAATAACCGACTTCTGCGAGGAATTTAAATTTTGGGATTTAAGGGGGTTGGGGTGGGGTGGGGGGTTAAAAAACAAAAGCCACTCCGTTGTTTTCTCTAAAGTGAATGTCGCGAGATAAAATTCGGTGCTGACGGAAGGGGCGGGGCTAGAGAACCAAAACGAGGCAGTCATCGGACGTCATTCGCGTGCAACTTCCAGTTTCTGGTTTCTCCGAAGACAACCCCGTCCAGCTGGAAGGGACGACTTCCGGTTGTGTTTGTGTTTGTGGGAGGGGACGGGGAGAAATAATTCAAGGCGAATGAAAATTTTAAAATAAAAAAAAAAAAATTTTTTTTAAAAATTCCTCTTCTTTCCGGGAACTTGTCATCTTTAACCCATTAGTTTCGGGAAAACACGCCTCCTATGACGTCACTCCGGACCAGATGCCATTAAAAGAAATGTCTATTCTTCCAATGGCTTCTCTCTCTCTCTCTCTCCATCTGATACAAAGCCCGGTGTCCATGCAAAATGGTAATAAGTCAACCAGCGTCTATATCTTCGTTACTGGAGATTCCAATTAAGAGAGAGACGGAGAGATCTGGAACAAACACGGTAAAGCCTCGTGTACCTCGTGTTTTATGGGATTAGTTGCCGGTGTCTATGGGGAGTGAGAAGATCAAGACTGGTGACTGTGGCTACAAACGAAAGGAATTATTGCGGTGAGAGTAATAAGAGGTGCCTTTGAGCAATGGCGAAATCTTATTACCCAAGACTCCGAATGAACTGGTTCCACAGACCAGTTTCTATAGAGTAAATAAAGGATTGTTATGTTGGACTGATACGGTAAAAGAAGCGAGCGAACTTTTATACGAATACACCCTGCCATTAACGTAAGGTAACTTCTGAAAGAAGTGGTTCCTGATTAGAAGACACGCACGCGCACGTCTTGATATCGTGATGCTATAAGTAGGTTCTTGGCACAGGAAGGAGACGATTTGGGATGGAAATCCTGACGCCAGACTTTACTAATAAAGAATTCTGATTGACCCTTTTATAAAAGGAATGGTTTTAATCTCATATTTTATTCCTAGGCAAAGCCACTCACAAACCCGAGTTGTTTGACATGAACATGAACATCATATCCCACCTTTTTTATTTCCCCTCATCGATACCGAATCTATCACTCACCCCCACCTCAAGTCGATGGCATTATCTCGGTATAACCTGTCCGCATATATATATATTCTTCGTGGCATATTGAAAATCTCCGTTCTTCTACCCAGACCAAAATTGTGCTAGAATTGGCTCTAATTCTCCTTTGCCGCACTCCTCCTGGACACCAGTCGTAAAAGATATCCGCTACACCGCCAAATATCCTAATCAACAACAATACAGAATAGAACCTAACAAAAGAAATTCCATAAAAAAACTGAATATTTTTAATCAAACTTAAAGATGAATTTATTCGAGAGTTTAAACATTTTCGTACGGTGTAGGGATTCGAAGGACGTCTTGATCCCTTTTAAACCGTTCGTCCCACATATTTCGGAACGAGCTGATCACGGAAGACTGAGGGTCGCTAAAAGCCCTTAAAGTACGACTGTCCGCCTACTGAGATTCGCCTTCAGGGGAGTGAGTCGCCCCCGTCCGTGGGACCGCACTGCAGGACTAGCGAGGCTTCGGCTTATTGGCCCTATGAAAAAAAATCGGTTTGCCCCCGGGCCCGAAACCGTTGTCACGACTCGAGAGACGAGGCCGGATAAGACAAACCCCCAGTTCGCGCAGTGTCTCTGGGGCCGCCGCGCCCCGCCCCCTGGTGGTGGGCACAGACTCGAACCATTCCATTTCCGAGTTTATCCGAAATGTATCCACGCTGAAGTTTCCAACTTGCCCGGTTTTTTTTTTTTTTTTTCCCGCGATTTTGAAAATAACCGGAAGTAATTTATATTTCGGGCGATTTATATTTCTTTTACGTCCGCGCGGGGCGAGGAATTTAGCGAGGACTTGACTGAAAATAATTTGGTCATAATTCTTCGGATTGTAAAGAAAGAAAGGGAAGGGGGAGAGAGAGAGAGAGGGGGGGGAGAGAAAGTCTAACCTCCTCTCAGCCGTTATTCAGTTCTAAACTAGCTTAAAAAGCAATTATTTCTCTTCCATGGGAAAGGTCTTCAATAAGCAAAGATGGCTTCTCGTCTTCCTGAGACAGACCTGACTAATTACTTCTAGCTATTTTACGAAACAAACTGAAAAGGCTAATCTTGTTTCCATCTCATGAGAATGACTCTTATTACTAACTATATCTATATATATACACACAAAACAAAGAAGCATTCGATTATACGCTTTACAGAATAGTAATTTGTCGAGTATCTGTTCCTCGTGCTGGTACTCCGCTACAAGGAGCTTCATTTCAATACCTCATTGTTTGTCATAAACAAGGAAAGTCCCTTTAAAATATCCACTTACTGTTCCCCAGACTGATTTAGTAAACAAGACCCAACCGTCCGTAAATAACAAGCTCGTTCGTCTTGTAAATCCCGAATCTCGGGATGTTGCGCTTCTTTGTCTCGTCCCAGGAGAACCGTGTATCTTGCTTCCTGTTTTCGGCAGTAAATCTCTCTCGACAACGGCCCCTCTTTTGTTGTTGTTGTTTGTTTGTTTCTCCGGCTTGTCTGTCGAGGTTTGGTGTCGTTGGTGTTGACAGTCCTGGTCGAACGATTTAAAGAGTATTTAGCGATGAGAGAGATAAAACGCTCTCTCTCTCTCTCTCTTCATCACACCACTCTCTCGCTCTTTCTCTCTCTTCATCACACACTCTCTCTCTCTTCATCAACTTCTCTTCTCTCTCTCTCTCTCTCTCATCACACACACTCTCTCTCTTCTCGCTTCCTCTCTTCATCACACACACTCTCTCTCTCTCTCTCTCATCACAACACTCTCTCTCTCTTCATCACACACACTCTCTCTCTTCTCTCTTCTTCATCACACACTCTCTCTCTCTTCATCACACTCTCTTCTCTTCATCTGCTCTCTCTGCTTCATCACACACACTCTCTCTTTCTCTCTTCATCACACACTCTCTCTCTCTTCATCACACTCTCTTCATCTCTCTCTCTCTCTCTTCATCACACACACTCTCTCTCTTTCTCTCTCATCACACAACTCTCTCTCTCTCTCATCACACTCTCTTCATCACACACACTCTCTCTTTCTCTCTCTCTTCTCACACACACTCTCTCTCTCTTCATCACCTCTCCTCATCTCTCTCTCTCTCTCTTCATCACACCACTCTCTCTTCTCTCTTCTCTCTTCATCATCACACTCTCTCTCTCTCTCTTCATCACACTCTCTCTCTCTCTCGCGAACATCAAGTAAAATGTCGAAACAAACGACTGCAGAGAACCGGAAGTATTCAGCAGCGAAGAAAAAAAATATATAAGGGGGTGTGTGTGTCGGTATCTTTATCGATTTGTCGGTGACTTTGGCCGGAGTCCCGGACGGCCTATAATACAACTTTGGGTAAACCCAGAACGGCAGATGTCCGTAGCTCCCCTCTGCTATAACCGCCCTTAATCTGGCCCTTTCTGAAATGGGGATCCGCCTGTCGTACAATGGAGCGGTCAGCTTTAAAAAAAAAAAAAATGCAACATTGTTTCGATACACAGAAGAGAGAGAGAAAAAAATGGCGCGACTTTAGGGAATCAACGGATGAACGGAAGGTTTAGGAACAAGAAGATGGCTGAAACCATCGCATACGCGTTACACACAAAATAAATAGAGATAATTCTTAGTGATCGTTGGCGTGGTACAGTGGTGGAACAATTCATCACACAATCCACCACAAACTGGATTCCGAAATGGCTCCCGTCGATTACCGTGATGGCAGGCACTAGACCAAAAAAAAAAAGAAAACCGTCGAGAGATTCTAGACTTTCTGCAACCGCAATTACCTCCCCCTCATTTTGGAACTTCATAGTCTCGGCGGTTAGTCCTGGTTCCTCCACGTAGATTGTATGCTGAGCTAGGGATCTCGTCGCCCTTCCCTGGTCTCGCTAAAAGCAGTAAATTAAGTTCAACTAATGCATTATCTACTTACAGAATTCGAAACTGAACGAATTCGCTTTCTGCGAGCAAATATGAATATACATAGTTCTTTATATATACATATATTGATTGAAAGATTAAATCTACGTCCGTAAATTACTTTCGTTTATTTCCTGTAAAGCGACAGACGGTCATCGCGATTCAGACGGGAAGAATATCTTTCGCTGCGGTGTTTAAGGAAGAGAGACAACGTCACTTCCGCTGATTCACACCGTCTGATCCAAGATCCACCTAAATCGAGGAAACGACTTCCTGTTTAGCCCACATGCTTCGAATTCAGACCTGTTCAAAAGCTTCAGTGGTTTTATATAAATTCTATTAGATATCTTTTCAAATCTTGTAACCCCCCCCAATCCCCGACTTTTAAAACCCCTTTCCGAATAACTTAATTGCAACCGGATGAGCGGCCATTGCCACGCGACGTCAAACTTTGTTCGCCGTTATCACGTGATGTCTTCCCTCTTCCGTATCATAAATGGCGGAAAACGTCATGCAAATAAGGAATTTACTCCGGCAGCAATATAAGTGTTTATCCAGCGTAAGCCATATAGAAATGTAAATCCCTTCGCTAATCCCACACTTTTGGCAGAGTCCAGATGATACATCAAAGTCTGTTCTTAAAAAGTTGCGCAAATTTACCTACTTCGTGTCTCGGTCCCGTCTGATCATTTCTGACGCCTCGTTGCGCATATATATATATATTTCCCTTCCTGAATTTACTACTTTAACGGACATTTATCCCCGACCTATTCAGCGCTATATGGAATGCGGATTTCTTCGAGAAATTGATCGTAAAGGAGAGTTATCGCCCCCCAAAAAAACTGTTTTCTTTGATATAGGTCCCCCAGTCTTCTTTAATAAGGAGTCTATATTTGATACCTGACTTGGGTAGGCAGACCGGGTAATCCACCTGTTTGGTGGGTGCTCGTCAAAAATTGAACGGCTGGTTCACTAGGAATAGTCTTCATTTCCGGTTATCTTAGGGATGCCATACAGAACCGGACAGACCATCTTCGCGTGGGTGGGGTTGACGCTACGCTAAGGAAAATAGTAGACGCCTTCTGATGAAGCTTTTCCGGTTCCTTATTGCGGTCGTAAAAGAAAGAACCCTAACGCGATTTTTCGATAAGTTGTTCTTCTTTTCTCCTAAACGAACAATAAAGTTTATAGACATCGATTTTATTTCGGAGCGGAGGCGACAACTCTGGCAGATCCCTGGTAAAGTTTCTGGATATGATTTTAGCATCTCGACGGTTTGTTTCGTAAATATTTGTATTTATTATTGATACTATTTAAAATAATTAACGTTTCTTTTTTAAAGCCTAAACTGAACACAATTCCAAAGTGACCAATTACCAGATCGATCACACGCTGTAGCGACCACCTTCGAGGTTCAAGGAAGGAACCCAACCATCCTTACGGCTCCCAGTATTCAGACCAGAATCTTTCTGTGACGTCACTTCCGCGTCGTTTAGATTTTCCCATTCTCTGATTTCAGCCAGCTCTTCACTCTTCGATCGCAGCCAAAATAATCAGGAAATCTATGACGCGAGGATGTGGAAATAATCCGGGAGGAGGCGCTTTTTTTTTTCCCTGACGGTGAGACGTTAAGGAACCTGAAAATACTTGACCTATTCTTCACCCCTCCAACGTTTTGAGATCGGGCCAACCGAAAAGATGATCTCGCACAAGGACGCCATTAGCAAGTTTCTTAAACAAGCCCGGAATCGTTAAAATTTCTCATCAGAAGTTGGCGCGAGACCCCGCGAGTGAAACAGTCTGACCAACGGGGAGAAATCGCTCAGCTACTTCGTCCATCAAATTCGTGCGAAACAGCGGCTCCGGGGGGGACATTGCCAGATGAAGCGTTCGTTAAATGAGTGGGAAGGAGAATATTTACGACGGCGATTTCGGTCGATGCTGCTGACAATTCACCGAGCTCCGTTTCCAGGACCGACAGATAGCGAGGGGATCTCGAACATATTCGTCCGCAAACAGCCCCGTTGTTGCAGTAAATTGTTTTCCGCTACATCGTTTAGGCTTCAGTGCTGCCAGACGTCAACTGTAACGGTTCACTAAATTTTATGTGGGTTGTGTTAAAGATATGAAACAGTAAAGAAGTTTGTTCGTTTACCAGTCCCTACAAGGTAGAGCCGAGAGCCATCGTGGAACTGCGGTCCTCCGCTATGGCTCGGCACCTCCCACTTCGGCAGAAAAGATCCCTACTTTCATTTTTCAGAGGTGGAAAGAAATCTACATGACTGGAAACCGATCCTGGGTCATGTCAATGAGACCAAATTTAAATTAACTTTATACTCAATATTAAGCTAGTTAAACGGTCTCTCTGTAGCTACATAATCTGTCTCTCTGTAGTGATGTCCTGTCTCTCTCTCTGTAGTTACATAATCTTTCTCTCTGTACTGACGTCATGTCTCTGTAGTGATGTCATGTCTCTCTCTGTAGTTACATAATCTGTGTCTCTGTGCTGACGTCATGTCTCTCTCTCTGTAGTTACATAATCTTTCTCTCTGTACTGACGTCATGTCTCTGTAGTGATGTCATGTCTCTCTCTGTAGTTACATAATCTGTGTCTCTGTGCTGACGTCATGTCTCTGTAGTGATGTCATGTCTCTCTCTCTGTAGTTACATAATCTTTCTCTCTGTACTGATGTCATGTCTCTGTAGTGATGTCATGTCTCTCTCTCTGTAGTTACATAATCTTTCTCTCTGTACTGACGTCATGTCTCTGTAGTGATGTCATGTCTCTCTCTGTAGTTACATAATCTGTGTCTCTGTGCTGACGTCATGTCTCTCTCTCTGTAGTTACATAATCTTTCTCTCTGTACTGACGTCATGTCTCTGTAGTGATGTCATGTCTCTCTCTCTGTAGTTACATAATCTTTCTCTCTGTACTGACGTCATGTCTCTGTAGTGATGTCATGTCTCTCTGTAGTTACATAATCTGTCTCTCTGTACTGACGTCATGTCTCTCTCTCTGTAGTTACATAATCTGTGTCTCTGTAGTGATGTCATGTCTCTCTCTGTAGTTACATAATCTGTGTCTCTGTACTGACGTCATGTCTCTCTCTCTGTAGTTACATAATCTTTCTCTCTGTACTGACGTCATGTCTCTGTAGTGATGTCATGTCTCTCTCTCTGTAGTTACATAATCTTTCTCTCTGTACTGACGTCATGTCTCTCTCTCTGTAGTTACATAATCTTTCTCTCTGTACTGATGTCATGTCTCTGTACTGACGTCATGTCTCTCTCTCTGTAGTTACATAATCTTCCTCTCTGTACTGACGTCATGTCTCTGTAGTGATGTCATGTCTCTCTCTCTGTAGTTACATAATCTTTCTCTCTGTACTGATGTCATGTCTCTGTAGTGATGTCATGTCTCTCTCTCTGTAGTTACATAATCTTTCTCTCTGTACTGACGTCATGTCTCTCTCTCTGTAGTGACGTTACGTTATCTCTCTTTCTCTCTCGCGTCATTAGAAACCATACATAGTGGAATTGATTTATTCGAGTTTCTTTCCCCACGTCTCTACATCTGATTCCTCTACCCTCTAACATTCTAATGGAAAATGCTGCTGTGGTGGTCACCGACATCCGGAATTGGTAGCTGAAGCGTAGGCTTGAAAAATACAAATTTAAGCAGAAATTTCTAAATGTCAGTTTTGGAAATGGCGTCATAAAAGCATTTTGGATCCACGGGAGAATTGAAGCGCGACAAGAGTCAGCAGTAAGGACACAAATCGGGGACATAAATATTTCCATTCCGTCTATTATTGAACATTTGAGCTGGAAATCGCTCGAAACCACATTTCAAGAGCTGGATAAGCGGGGCGATACGCCCACCATCGGAGTATTCCATTCACGCATCCTCGCGCCAGGTTTTGGTAAAGACTGTGATGATATAGATCTGTCTCCTATCCTAACGCTGCTCATATTTCTGTCTCCGTTATGGGTCACAAATAAAATACATAAATCTATTCCTTCTGATGGAAATCTGTTTTTATTGCTAATTTCTAATTAAAAAGGGATTTTTTTACTATTGTTATTATTATATTCGTCGCCAGAAGTCGCCTTCGAGTTCATTAACTCTTTCTCGAGCGACCTGCTTGATTTAAACGTCGAGCGCCCCCTGCTTATACCGACGGCGACAGCTCTAACTATTAATGAATAACTCGGCCTGAAGGAGGCGATAAACCGCGAACCTTAAGGCATTCGGTCAGTCCGAGAGGGGCTTGCGTCTGCATCGCCAATGCAAGCGAGAATTACGATTCGAGAAAGAGATGCGATTACTAGCACCCATCCGTACCGACTCCGACTGCCTTCTCCTGATTACTGGGCTCGTGCCGGTTATCAATATCGAGACGGAAAAGTCTCTGCATGTATCTATTATCTACAAAAATTAAAATAGAAGATCATCTGCTGTGTTCTTCGTCCCCTGGTTTCTAAGTAAAATACAGTAGTGTTCAAAACTATGCGTACACCATGGGAGAAAAACGCTGCCATACTAATTCTTCTACATATTATTTCTAACAGAAGTGTATATATCAGAAGAAATAAAAACGATATATGGAAACTAATTGAAATAAAATGACAAAATATAAAGCTTTGACTTGACGTTATGACTTCAGACATTTTTTTTTTTCGTAATTATGGACCCAGGAAGTTATTTCTGTGAATTCTGAGTTTAGTTCATGCTGGAGAACATGACGATGGTTTGGTTTGCTGATGCTGCTGTCGTCAAAAACGAAACTCTATATAAAACCCTGTTCTCCATCACTGCCTCTCATAAAGCTGGTTACTTACTCTCAATAGATATTGTACACGAGGCGATGTGCGAACAGCCATTTATACGATAAAGTCCTCTATCCCTAAACTCTAAGTCGGTCTCAATGTCAATCGGCTGTGGAACTATTTGCAAAAAGGGATTGAGGCTAGTTGCCAGGTGATATTTTTAAAAAGTTAATCTAATCACATGAAAGTTGGTCGTTTTTATGAAAAAAGCCCTCACAATTATTGGTTTATATGTCCTGATGCAAGGTTCAATTGAATTTTGTGTTTGTTTGTTCTGAAATAGTGCATTTTCCATTAAAAGAGAAATGCTGGAAAGGGAGATAATGATCTTTTCGTATTGTGAGGTCACATTTCAAACTTAGCTGCACGTTTCGGTAATTTTTCGCCATCTTCAGGGTGCAGCTTACTTTCTGTCGATGTTTAAAACCTCTGTCAAGGACTTAAGGCCAAGACAAACAGTTCTGAAAGTATTGGTATTTAACCGTTCGAAGATAGTGCCCTTTTCCTGAATGCTTGGTGCTCGCAGGAGAGAAGTGGGCGCGTGAGAGAGGGGAGAGCTGCAATTGCAATGTGACTCAATCTACTGAACAATAATTCTGTTGGGGAGCCGTTCCTCGCTCTCCGCTGGGTTTACCTTCGAAGGCATTAAAGTAAAAATACAGTTCCTAAGATTGAATCGCCGCAGTCTCTTGGAGGGGGGAGGCACGAGAGTAACTAAAATGCCGGCACACACTAAGTCAGCTGGTATTAGACAGAAACAGGAACACACTAAGCCGGTCGACTAACACGAAATAAACTGAAAAGTGAACGTTTTCAGCAAAACAAACAACCGGAATTAAAATATAACACTGGTGCAACCTGGGTAACATTTGCAGATCTTTATAATTAGCATAAAATGTGTACCCTCCCTTTAAGAAGAACATTTAAGTTCGTTACAGAAACTTTAGGAAACTTTGCAAACCGGAAGGCTTCCGTGTTGAGAACTGTCGGGAGATTCCCGTGCGCATTTTAGGGGAGAGAAAGGGTTTCTCCTATAAATAGAAAGAATCGGAAAGGGTATTTGCTAAATTCTAAGTATCTGGTCGACAAGCCCAACTGCTTCATCCTCGCTGTTCCAATACAGCCCCTATTTGGTCAGTTACATTAGTAACAGACTGTAGTCGCACGAAGCAATGGCTTGTTTATCCACGAGATAATTTCGGATCCCTTAATGCTTTTCTCGCCGTATCTGCGGTGGAAACGGGAACGGCATCATTACCTAATCGACGTATTACCTCGACGACGACAACAACAACAACAAAAAGGAGTACTTAGTTACAAAACTGGACCTAGAAAGATATGAGCGATCGGCGCCATAAACAAGCAAAACCAGCCTTTCGCCAGAATTGTTGCTGAATATTTATTCGCATAATTGTTTCTTGTTATTGTTAGTAGCAAAAACTATTTACCTTTTAGCTGCGGGACTTTCCGTCAGGGTTCTTCAGCATCTTTTGAAGTCTCGGCGAGACAAATCCAATCCGCACCTTAACGGCCATGCAGGAAAAATGGCCGACTCTCAGTGAAAGTACGAGGAGTCGCATGCGCAGTCGCAACTTCCGGGTTTTGTTATCGTACTATCTGTAATGGTTTCCCGCCTACACTGGACTCTCGTTGGCGATGAATCGGGCACGCATCAGTACTAATGAGCCAGGGAATGAAACGCTAAGATGCCATTTACCGGCGAAGAAAGAAGCAAACTCTAAAACTGCGAGAGATCTGTTTCTCCGGATGTTTCCA
>JACATO010002652.1:0-10837 GCA_018389105.1 Nautilus pompilius
CAGTTATAAACGTGCTTCTTTTCAGCATTGTTTAAAGGTGCAACAGCTAAGATGTTTTAAAAGTAGCAGCAGTTCTAAAGTTAAAAAAACGTGCATAACCACAGGAGTTACAAAAGAGAATCAGATATGAAGAATTAAATAAAGGGGTCAATTCACAAGTTATAAACGATAATCAATTCACAAGATATAAACGATCAGCCGTCCTTATGTTATAATCGTGCGTCAGTACAGCAGTTACAAAAGAGATTCAGTTTGTAAGTCTTAAACGAGCATCAATTCACAAGTTATAAACGAATATCAGGTTGGAAGTTATAAACGAGCATCAATCACAAGTCATAAACGAGCATCAGATCAGAAGTTTACACACGAGCAGCACTCTAGAATTGATAAACGTGCATCAATTCAGCAGTCATAAACATGCATATATTCAAACATGTATTAAAGACCATCAGATTGGAAGTTATAAACGAGCATCAATTCAGTAGATATAAAACAGAATCAGTTCGGAAGATATAATCAAGCATAAAATCACAAGTTATAAACTAGCATTCAGTTCGGAAGTAATAAACGACCATCAATTCACAAGTGTTATAAACGAATATCAGTTCAGATGTTATAATACGAGCATAGTTCAGATGAGTAAACGTGCTTCTTTTCAGCACGTATAAACGTGCAACAGCTAAGATGTTTTAAACTAGCTGCAGTTCTAAAGTTAAAAACGTGCATCACCACAGGAGTTACAAAAGAGAGTCAGATATGAAGTCATAAAGGCGCATCAATTCACAAGTTATAAACGAACATCAGATTGGAAGTTATAAACGAGTATCAATTCACAAGTTACAAACGAGCATCAGATCAGAAGTTATAAACGAGCGTCAGTTCAGCAGTTATAAACGTGCTTCTTTTCAGCATGTTTAAAGGTGCAACAGCTAAGATGTTTTAAAGTAGCAGCAGTTCTAAAGTTAAAAACGTGCATAACCACAGGAGTTACAAAAGAGAATCAGATATGAAGTCATAAAGGGGCATCAATTACAAGTTATAAACGATAATCAATTCACAAGATATAAACGATCAGCCGTCCTTATGTTATAATCGTGCGTCAGTACAGCAGTTACAAAGAGATTCAGTTATTAAGTCTTAAACGAGCATCAATTCACAAGTTATAAACGAATATCAGGTTGGAAGTTATAAACGAGCATCAATTCACAAGTCATAAACGAGCATCAGATCAGAAGTTACACACGAGCAGCACTCTAGAATTGATAAACGTGCATCAATTCAGCAGTCATAAACATGCATATATTCAACAGGTATTAAAGACCATCAGATTGGAAGTTATAAACGAGCATCAATTCAGTAATATAAAACAGAATCAGTTCGGAAGATATAAATCAAGCATAAAATCACAAGTTATAAACTAGCATCAGTTGGAAGTAATAAACGCCATCAATTCACAAGTTATAAACGAATCTCAGTTCAGATGTTATAATAGAGCATTAGTTCAGATGTAGTAAACGTGCTTCTTTTCAGCATGTATAAAACGTGTGCAACAGCTAAGATGTTTAAACTAGCTGCAGTTCTAAAGTTAAAAACGTGCATCACCACAGGAGTTACAAAAGAGAGTCAGATATGAAGTCATAAAGGGGCATCAATTCACAAGTTATAAACGAACATCAGATTGGAAGTTATAAACGAGTATCAATTCACAAGTTACAAACGAGCATCAGATCAGAAGTTATAAACGAGCGTCAGTTCAGCAGTTATAAACGTGCTTCTTTTCAGCATGTTTAAAGTGCAACAGCTAAGATGTTTTAAGTAGCAGCAGTTCTAAAGTTAAAAACGTGCATAACCACAGGAGTTACAAAAGAGAATCAGATATGAAGTCATAAAGGGCATCAATTACAAGTTATAAACGATAATCAATTCACAAGATATAAACGATCAGCCGTCCTTATGTTATAATCGTGCGTCAGTACAGCAGTTACAAAGAGATTCAGTTATTAAGTCTTAAACGAGCATCAATTCACAAGTTATAAACGAATATCAGATTGGTAGTCTTCACGAGCATCAGATCAGAAGTTACAAACGAAAAGCACTCCAGAAGTTAAAAAACGAGCATTAAATAAGCAGAGTATAAAAGAGCATCAGTTCAGAAGTTATAATCGAGTAATAGTTCACAAGTTATAAACTTGCATCAGTTCGGAAGTAAAAACGACCATCAATTCACAAGTTATAAATAGATTCAGTTTCAGTTCAGATGTTATAATAGAGCATTAGTTCAGCAGTTATAAACGTGCTTCTTTTCAGCATGTATAAACGTGCAACAGCTAAGATGTTTTAAAGTAGCAGCAGTTCTAAAGTTAAAAACGTGCATAACCACAGGAGTTACAAAAGAGAATCAGATATGAAGTCATAAAGGGGCATCAATTACAAGTTATAAACGATAATCAATTCACAAGATATAAACGATCAGCCGTCCTTATGTTATAATCGTGCGTCAGTACAGCAGTTACAAAAGAGATTCAGTTATTAAGTCTTAAACGAGCATCAATTCACAAGTTATAAACGAATATCAGATTGGTAGTCTTCAACGAGCATCAGATCAGAAGTTACAAACGAAAAGCACTCCAGAAGTTAAAAACGAGCATTAAATCAGCAGGTATAAAAGAGCATCAGTTCAGAAGTTATAATCGAGTTAATAGTTCACAAGTTATAAAACTAGATCAGTTCGGAAGTAAGAAGTAATAAACGACCATCAATTCACAAGTTATAAATAAGATTCAGTTCAATGTTATAATAGAGCATTAGTTCAGAAGTAGTAGTAAACGAATATAAGTACAGAAGTTATAAACGAGCGTCAGTTCAGCAGTTATAAACGTGCTTCTTTTCAGCATGTTTTAAAGGTGCAACAGCTAAGATGTTTTAAAGTAGCAGCAGTTCTAAAGTTAAAAACGTGCATAACCACAGGAGTTACAAAAGAGAATCAGATATGAAGTCATAAAGGGGCATCAATTACAAGTTATAAACGATAATCAATTCAAGATATAAACGATCAGCCGTCCTTATGTTATAATCGTGCGTCAGTACAGCAGTTACAAAAGAGATTCAGTTATTAAGTCTTAAACGAGCATCAATTCACAAGTTATAAACGAATATCAGGTTGGAAGTTATAAACGAGCATCAATTCACAAGTCATAAACGAGCATCAGATCAGAAGTTACACACGAGCAGCACTCTAGAATTGATAAACGTGCATCAATTCAGCAGTCATAAACATGCATATATTCAACAGGTATTAAAGACCATCAGATTGGAAGTTATAAACGAGCATCAATTCAGTAGATATAAAACAGAATCAGTTCGGAAGATATAATCAAGCATAAAATCACAAGTTATAAACTAGCATCAGTTCGGAAGTAATAAACGACCATCAATTCACAAGTTATAAACGAATCTCAGTTCAGATGTTATAATAGAGCATTAGTTCAGATGTAGTAAACGTGCTTCTTTTCAGCACGTATAAACGTGCAACAGCTAAGATGTTTTAAACTAGCTGCAGTTCTAAAGTAAAAAACGTGCACCACAGGAGTTACAAAAGAGAGTCAGATATGAAGTCATAAAGGCGCATCAATTCACAAGTTATAAACGAACATCAGATTGGAAGTTATAAACGAGTATCAATTCACAAGTTACAAACGAGCATCAGATCAGAAGTTATAAACGAGCGTCAGTTCAGCAGTTATAAACGTGCTTCTTTTCAGCATGTTTAAAGGTGCAACAGCTAAGATGTTTTAAAGTAGCAGCAGTTCTAAAGTTAAAAACGTGCATAACCACAGGAGTTACAAAAGAGAATCAGATATGAAGTCATAAAGGGGCATCAATTACAAGTTATAAACGATAATCAATTCACAAGATATAAACGATCAGCCGTCCTTATGTTATAATCGTGCGTCAGTACAGCAGTTACAAAAGAGATTCAGTTATTAAGTCTTAAACGAGCATCAATTCACAAGTTATAAACGAATATCAGGTTGGAAGTTATAAACGAGCATCAATTCACAAGTCATAAACGAGCATCAGATCAGAAGTTACACACGAGCAGCACTCTAGAATTGATAAACGTGCATCAATTCAGCAGTCATAAACATGCATATATTCAACAGGTATTAAAGACCATCAGATTGGAAGTTATAAACGAGCATCAATTCAGTAGATATAAAACAGAATCAGTTCGGAAGATATAATCAAGCATAAAATCACAAGTTATAAACTAGCATCAGTTTGGAAGTAATAAACGACCATCAATTCACAAGTTATAAACGAATCTCAGTTCAGATGTTATAATAGAGCATTAGTTCAGATGTAGTAAACGTGCTTCTTTTCAGCATGTATAAACGTGCAACAGCTAAGATGTTTTAAACTAGCTGCAGTTCTAAAGTTAAAAACGTGCATCACCACAGGAGTTACAAAAGAGAGTCAGATATGAAGTCATAAAGGGGCATCAATTCACAAGTTATAAACGAACATCAGATTGGAAGTTATAAACGAGTATCAATTCACAAGTTACAAACGAGCATCAGATCAGAAGTTATAAACGAGCGTCAGTTCAGCAGTTATAAACGTGCTTCTTTTCAGCATGTTTAAAGGTGCAACAGCTAAGATGTTTTAAAGTAGCAGCAGTTCTAAAGTTAAAAACGTGCATAACCACAGGAGTTACAAAAGAGAATCAGATATGAAGTCATAAAGGGGCATCAATTACAAGTTATAAACGATAATCAATTCACAAGATATAAACGATCAGCCGTCCTTATGTTATAATCGTGCGTCAGTACAGCAGTTACAAAAGAGATTCAGTTATTAAGTCTTAAACGAGCATCAATTCACAAGTTATAAACGAATATCAGATTGGTAGTCTTCAACGAGCATCAGATCAGAAGTTACAAACGAAAAGCACTCCAGAAGTTAAAAACGAGCATTAAATCAGCAGGTATAAAAGAGCATCAGTTCAGAAGTTATAATCGAGTAATAGTTCACAAGTTATAAACTTGCATCAGTTCGGAAGTAATAAACGACCATCAATTCACAAGTTATAAATAAGATTCAGTTCAGATGTTATAATAGAGCATTAGTTCAGCAGTTATAAACGTGCTTCTTTCAGCATGTATAAACGTGCAACAGCTAAGATGTTTTAAAGTAGCAGCAGTTCTAAAGTTAAAAACGTGCATAACCACAGGAGTTACAAAGAGAGAATCAGATATGAAGTCATAAAGGGGCATCAATTACAAGTTATAAACGATAATCAATTCACAAGATATAAACGATCAGCCGTCCTTATGTTATAATCGTGCGTCAGTACAGCAGTTACAAAAGAGATTCAGTTATTAAGTCTTAAACGAGCATCAATTCACAAGTTATAAACGAATATCAGATTGGTAGTCTTCAACGAGCATCAGATCAGAAGTTACAAACGAAAAGCACTCCAGAAGTTAAAAACGAGCATTAAATCAGCAGGTATAAAAGAGCATCAGTTCAGAAGTTATAATCGAGTAATAGTTCACAAGTTATAAACTAGCATCAGTTCGGAAGTAATAAACGACCATCAATTCACAAGTTATAAATAAGATTCAGTTCAGATGTTATAATAGAGCATTAGTTCAGAAGTAGTAAACGAATATAAGTACAGAATGTTATAAACGAGCGTCAGTTCAGCAGTTATAAACGTGCTTCTTTTCAGCATGTTTAAAGGTGCAACAGCTAAGATGTTTTAAAGTAGCAGCAGTTCTAAAGTTAAAAACGTGCATAACCACAGGAGTTACAAAAGAGAATCAGATATGAAGTCATAAAGGGGCATCAATTACAAGTTATAAACGATAATCAATTCACAAGATATAAACGATCAGCCGTCCTTATGTTATAATCGTGCGTCAGTACAGCAGTTACAAAAGAGATTCAGTTATTAAGTCTTAAACGAGCATCAATTCACAAGTTATAAACGAATATCAGGTTGGAAGTTATAAACGAGCATCAATTCACAAGTCATAAACGAGCATCAGATCAGAAGTTACACACGAGCAGCACTCTAGAATTGATAAACGTGCATCAATTCAGCAGTCATAAACATGCATATATTCAACAGGTATTAAAGACCATCAGATTGGAAGTTATAAACGAGCATCAATTCAGTAGATATAAAACAGAATCAGTTCGGAAGATATAATCAAGCATAAAATCACAAGTTATAAACTAGCATCAGTTCGGAAGTAATAAACGACCATCAATTCACAAGTTATAAACGAATCTCAGTTCAGATGTTATAATACGAGCATCAATTCACAAGTTAGTAAACGAATCTAAGTACAGAAGTTATAAACGAGCGTCAGTTCAGCAGTTATAAACGTGCTTCTTTTCAGCATGTTTAAAGGTGCAACAGCTAAGATGTTTTAAAGTAGCAGCAGTTCTAAAGTTAAAAACGTGCATAACCACAGGAGTTACAAAAAGAGAATCAGATATGAAGTCATAAAGGGGCATCAATTACAAGTTATAAACGATAATCAATTCACAAGATATAAACGATCAGCCGTCCTTATGTTATAATCGTGCGTCAGTACAGCAGTTACAAAAGAGATTCAGTTATTAAGTCTTAAACGAGCATCAATTCACAAGTTATAAACGAATATCAGGTTGGAAGTTATAAACGAGCATCAATTCACAAGTCATAAACGAGCATCAGATCAGAAGTTACACACGAGCAGCACTCTAGAATTGATAAACGTGCATCAATTCAGCAGTCATAAACATGCATATATTCAACAGGTATTAAAGATCATCAGATTGGAAGTTATAAACGAGCATCAATTCAGTAGATATAAAACAGAATCAGTTCGGAAGATATAATCAAGCATAAAATCACAAGTTATAAACTAGCATCAGTTCGGAGGTAATAAACGACCATCAATTCATAAGTTATAAACGAATCTCAGTTCAGATGTTATAATAGAGCATTAGTTCAGATGTAGTAAACGTGCTTCTTTTCAGCATGTATAAACGTGCAACAGCTAAGATGTTTTAAACTAGCTGCAGTTCTAAAGTTAAAAACGTGCATCACCACAGGAGTTACAAAAGAGAGTCAGATATGAAGTCATAAAGGGGCATCAATTCACAAGTTATAAACGAACATCAGATTGGAAGTTATAAACGAGTATCAATTCACAAGTTACAAACGAGCATCAGATCAGAAGTTATAAAACGAGCGTCAGTTCAGCAGTTATAAACGTGCTTCTTTTCAGCATGTATAACGTGCAACAGCTAAGATGTTTTAACTAGCTGCAGTTCTAAAGTTAAAAACGTGCATCTCCACAGGATAAAAAAAAAAAACCAGATATGAAGTCATAAAGAGGCATCAATTACAAGTTATAAACGATAATCAATTCACAAGATATAAACGATCAGCCGTCCTTATGTTATAATCGTGCGTCAGTACAGCAGTTACAAAAGAGATTCAGTTATTAAGTCTTAAACGAGCATCAATTCACAAGTTATAAACGAATATCAGATTGGTAGTCTTCAACGAGCATCAGATCAGAAGTTACAAACGAAAAGCACTCCAGAAGTTAAAAACGAGCATTAAATCAGCAGGTATAAAAGAGCATCAGTTCAGAAGTTATAATCGAGTAATAGTTCACAAGTTATAAACTTGCATCAGTTCGGAAGTAATAAACGACCATCAATTCACAAGTTATAAATAAGATTCAGTTCAGATGTTATAATAGAGCATTAGTTCAGCAGTTATAAACGTGCTTCTTTTCAGCATGTATAAACGTGCAACAGCTAAGATGTTTTAAAGTAGCAGCAGTTCTAAAGTTAAAAACGTGCATAACCACAGGAGTTACAAAAGAGAATCAGATATGAAGTCATAAAGGGGCATCAATTACAAGTTATAAACGATAATCAATTCACAAGATATAAACGATCAGCCGTCCTTATGTTATAATCGTGCGTCAGTACAGCAGTTACAAAAGAGATTCAGTTATTAAGTCTTAAACGAGCATCAATTCACAAGTTATAAACGAATATCAGATTGGAAGTTATAAACGAGCATCATTCACAAGTCATAAACGAGCATCAGATCAGAAGTTAAACACGAGCAGCACTCAGAAGTGATAAACGAGCATCATTCAGAGTCTAACTGCATATATTCAAAGGTATAAAGACATCAATTGGAAGTTATAAACGAGCATCAATTCACAAGTTACAGCTAATATAATAAACGAGCAGCAGACTATATGTTATAAAAACGTGCATCAGTTCTGTAGTTACAAAAGAGAATCAGTTATTAAGTCTTCAACGAGCATCAATTCAAAAGTTATAAACGAATATCAGTTGGAAGTTATAAACGAGCGTCAGTTCAGCATGTATAAACGTGCAACAGCTAAGATGTTTTAAACTAGCTGCAGTTCTAAAGTTAAAAACGTGCATAACCACCACAGAGTTACAAAAGAGAATCAGATATGAAGTCATAAAGGGGCATCAATTACAAGTTAATAAACGATAATCAATTCACAAGATATAAACGATCAGCCGTCCTTATGTTATAATCGTGCGTCAGTACAGCAGTTACAAAAGAGATTCAGTTATTAAGTCTTAAACGAGCATCAATTCACAAGTTATAAACGAATATCAGGTTGGAAGTTATAAACGAGCATCAATTCACAAGTCATAAACGAGCATCAGATCAGAAGTTACACACGAGCAGCACTCTAGAATTGATAAACGTGCATCAATTCAGCAGTCATAAACATGCATATATTCAACAGGTATTAAAGACCATCAGATTGGAAGTTATAAACGAGCATCAATTCACAAGTTACAGCTAATATAATATAACGAGCAGCAGACTATATGTTATAGTGCATCAGTTCTGTAGTTACAAAAGAGAATCAGTTATTAAGTCTTCAAAACGAGCATCAATTCAAAAGTTATAAACGAATATCAGGTTGGAAGTATAAACGAGCGTCAGTTCAGCATGTATAAACGTGCAACAGCTAAGATGTTTTAAACTAGCTGCAGTTCTAAAGTTAAAAACGTGCATCTCCACAGGAGTTACAAAAGAGAATCAGATATGAAGTCATAAAGAGGCATCAATTACAAGTTATAAACGATAATCAATTCACAAGATATAAACGATCAGCCGTCCTTATGTTATAATAATCGTGCGTCAGTACAGCAGTTACAAAAGAGATTCAGTTATTAAGTCTTAAACGAGCATCAATTCACAAGTTTAAAGAAAGATCAGATTGGTAGTCTTCAACAGCATCAGATCAGAAGTTAAAAACGAAAACAACTCCAGAAGTTAAAAAACGAGCATTAAATCAGCAGTATAAAAAGTGCATCAGTTCAGAAGTTATAATCGAGTAAATGTTCACAAGTTATAAACGAGCATCAGTTCGGAAGTAATAAACGACCATCAATTCACAAGTTATAAATAAGATTCAGTTCAGATGTTATAATAGAGCATTAGTTCAGAAGTAGTAAACGAATCTAGTACAGAATGTTATAAACGAGCGTCAGTTCAGCAGTTATAAACGTGCTTCTTTTCAGCAGGTTTAAAGGTGCAACAGCTAAGATGTTTTAAAGTAGCAGCAGTTCTAAAGTTAAAAACGTGCATAACCACAGGAGTTACAAATGAGGTGTATGCAGTTTTTAACTTTATAACTCTGCTACTTAAAAAATCTTAGGTGTTCACCTTAAACATGATTGAAAAGAAAGCAACGTTTATAACGGCATCAACTACGCACGTTTAAAACATTCTGTATGTCTTAGACGAGCATCAATTCTGAACTAATGCTCTATATAAAATCTGAACTGAATCTATGTTATAACTTGTGAATCATGGTCGTTATTACAAAAGAACTGATGCTAGTTTATAACTTTGTGACTATACTCGATTATAACTTCTGAACTGATTCGCAACTTTTATACCTGTTGATTTAAATGCTCGTGTTTAATTCGGAGTGCTTTTCGTTTGTAACTTCTGATCGTGATGCTCGTTGAAGATATAAAACGGATATTCGTTTCATAACTTGTGAAATTGGATGCTCGTTTAAGACTTAAATAACTGAATCTCTTTTGTAACTGCTTATGACCACGATTATAACATAAGGACGGCTGATCGTTTATAATCTTGATGAATTGATATCGTGTATACTTTAATTGAGCCTCTTTATTGACTCATATCTGCTTCTCTTTTGTACTCCGTGCAGATGCACGTTTTAACTTTAGAACTGCAGCTAGTTTAAAACATCTTAGCTGGTGCACGTTTATACATGCTGAACGACCTCGTTTATACTTCCAACCTGGATATTCGTTCAATAACTTTTGAATTGATGCTCCGTTGAAGACTTAATACACTGATTCTCCTTTTGTAACTACCAAACTGATGCACGTTTATAACATTATAGTCTGCTGCCTCGTTTTAGATTATATTAGCTGTAACTTGTGAATTGATGCTCGTTTATATAACTTCCAATCTGATGTCTGTAATACCGGTGGAATATATGCATGTTTATGAATGCTGAATTGATGCACGTTGATCAATTTCTAGAGTGCTGGCTCGTGTGTAACTTCTGATCTGATGCGCGGTTATGACTTTGAATTGATGCTCGTTTAGAAGTTCCAACCTGATATTCGTTTATAACTGATGTGAAACGATGCTCGTTAAGACTTAAAACTGAATCTCGTTTGTAACTCTGTACTTACGCACGATTATAACAAAGGACGGCCTGGATCGTTTTATATCGTGTGAAGTGATTATCGTTGATAACGTGTAATTGATGCCCTT
>JACATO010002653.1:0-24799 GCA_018389105.1 Nautilus pompilius
AAACTCTGTAGAAAGCCTGAAGATGAGCAGGCAGAGTTATTGAAAAGTCATTACCATAAAAATCTATAATTAAGGGCATGCACACAAAATAAATAAATACAGTAGCTCTAAAAAGTACTTATCCGCTGTTCAAATGGATTTCTGGGTTGCTGTTGTATGTGACTACTGCATGTTTCTTTAATGGTGACTTAAGGCTACAGATGTTAACATGTAATACTTCCTGTTCCTGTCTGACTAAGCACCAAACATCATAAAATTAAGATGTATATGGTCTTCGACTTATTCCCATCTCTAAAATAAGACTGAAATCTTTGTGTTTATTAATAGGTGGGGAATCTTATTTGAAGCAATTAGGCTTTGTTTTTATATTTGTTTCATGATAAAGTTGCATTTCATAGGCCATGAATGGCCTTTTGTGTTCCGATTAATCACTTTTGTAGATTTTTTAGGGTGTTATTGAAGAAAAACTTGTTTTATAGACAAGGCTTATGCGAATAATTGCTTAAATTTCATGGTTTTAATTTTTACTTCTTATTAAATGATACGATATTTTTTCTGAAATCTCATTAAAATTACTTATTTACAAACAATGCATACCTACACAGATATGCTTAACATGTGACCAAGTCCTATATTAGCTACAAAGCTTCAATAGTATCTTGTCATATCTACTTTAGTGACCTAAAAAATAAAAAAAATATCAAATATTTATGTTTAGAAAATATTTTAATTTTATTTTAGAATTCAGTCATTTGCTTTCAATGGCCAATTCATGACATGCACTGGCTGGCCAGTAAATTGCAAATTATTGTTGACCAAATAATGACAGTGACCCCTGTAGCACTATATATGACTTGGACAAACACATCTGCAGTCAGTCTGACAGATTTGGGGAATACTAAGACACCATAGCATTTTAAAGGGGCATAATATTCAGTGCACATATAGCAGATGCCACAGTGGCCAAGATAGTTTTTACTGATGAGCTGCTCTAAGACTTTGATCATTCAAATTTATTAGCAATGGCAAACAAGAAGGAAAAGGTGGTTATGCAGAATAATAAAGTCTAACTGTCATCAAACAATAGATCAACTGACAGAGATATTCAACACAGGGCAGTCTACACCCATCTCCACTCGCACCTTGCAAAGAATGTTCCAACGAATGGATTGTTTTGGTAGAAGACTTTTGTGTAAACCACTGATGACAGTTACCAACATAAAAAAAAGATGTCTTGTGTGGTGTAAGGAGCATAGACATTGAACTGAGGAGGACTTACAGAAAATGATATGTCAGATGAGTTATGCTTCACTCTTTTTTTTTGTGCAGATGGGAGAAGGCAGATTTTGTAGAAAGTCACAAATCACTCAACCCTCCTTGTGTGGTCTCAACGGTCCAAGCCTCTGGTGATGTAGTCATAGTTTGGGATATGTTTTCTTAACATACCTTGAGCCCTTCAGTTCCTTTAGAAGGAAGAATGAATGGCAAAGCTTACCTCAGCATCATTTTCAATCAAGTGCATCCAGTGTGTACCCTGATGCTGACAGCTACTGCCAACATAAAAATCATTATGCATCCATGCTTTGAGGAACATGATAGAGATTTCAGGTATCCCTTCTGGCCAGCTCAATCCTCAGATCTTAATCCATTTAAGTATTGGTGGGATGAACTTAAAAGAAACACGCTATCATTATCCTTTGCTTATCTCACTCCACTTATTGTGTGCAATTATAACCCTTAGGACATCTTTCAGCAGTTTGTGGATTATATGCCTATATGTGTAATGTCCGTTTTTCAGGCAAAAGGTGGCCCTAACCCATAATTAGGTATAGGTCTTAATAAAGTGGTCATCCAGTGTTTGTTAGCACAAGTTACATACACAGGCGGTCATGGAGAATGCATTCCAGAAGACCCAGATTTTCTACACCACTTACACATGCAATGCAAACACTCACTGAAGCAACCATGTCAATTTTTGAAAATAAGTTTCTTCTGAAATCAGTGTGCGACTGACTGTAACAGTAAACAGTAAAATATAAAGTTACTAAAGCCAACATAATTTTATTAAAATTTTTGCTGAAATGACTTGTTACATCAGTTAAATCAAACCACTTCTCTGGATCAGCAGGAAGCAGTTCTACTACATCATGTACTGAAACAGTTTTAGTGTCTTACACAACATCTTTCACAGTTTGGTGTGAGATAGGCCAGTATACCTGGCAACTTGATGAGTGCTGGCTGCATTCTTTTTTGGGTTTGCCTTATCTGATTTCTGATAACACTTGTTAAATTTTTGCATGGGCTCCTGGCTTCCAAAGATGGGAATCCTGATCATGGTGCATTGGCCACAGATCCTGTTTCCTCATTTATAGGGGAGATTATACAAGCTCTTGAACTACATGATCACTTGACAGATATCTCTATCAAGATAAAAGGCACTTAAAGCCATGCTTACATTACATTCATTGCTACAGAAAAACATCACATGCTATATGTGAAGAAAACCTCTTCTCAGACATCTCTGCAGGATATATAAAAGAAAAAAATGTTAGACGTAACATCATGTAGCATCATTGGCACCCTCCAGTGACAGAATCTGCAAATGCTGGAGATGTATTCTGTGTATGCACACATCTTTCCATTTAGCTATGTGTTACAGTTTCGAACTTATTAGAAAATTATTTCAGGAGGTAACTTTATGGTCACCCAGTATATTATTATTATATTTTAATTTTTATCTTCCTTGGTTTTGTATTTAATCTTAGACATTAGATTTGTGCCTTCCTGATTATAATTTTTTGACTAATACAAGGTGTAGTCAAAAAGTATCTGATCTTTGGCAAAAAAAACAAGTAATATTAAAAAACTCACCATTTCCTTCAAAGTATTCGCCTTGGGAGTCTACACACTTCTGCCAGTGTTCCTACCACTGCTGGAAACATTTCTGGAAATCACTTTTTGGGATGCTGTAGAGCTGTGCCGTCCGTCGAATTTTGCTTAATGTCCTCTGTTGACTCAAATCTTCTCCCTTTGAGTGTTTTTTTTTTTGAGCTTTGGAAATAGCCAAAAGTCACACGGAGCCAAGTCTGGGGAGTAGGAAGCCTGACGAACAAGTGGTGTGTTATGCTTGGCGAGGAATGCTTGGACGACATGGGTGGAATGAGCGGGTGCGTTGTCATGGTGGAGTTGCCAGTTCTTTGCTGCCCACAGGTCGGGTCGTTTTCGCCGCACAGCTTTACAAAGGCGACGAAGAACCACCAGGTAGTATTCTTTGTTAATTGTCTGATGTTTTGGTGCATATTCATGGTGCACAATACCTCTGTAGTCAAAAAAAACAGCTCATCAGTTTAACATTGCTGCGCACCTGTCTTGCTTTCTTGATTTTGGCGAGGATGGATGCTTCCATTGGGATGATTGCAATTTTGTTTCATGGTCATAGCCGTACACCCATGTCTCATCGCCAGTGATGATAGTGTTCATGAAGTTTTGATCTTGGCTAGCACACTCCAGCATGTCTTGGGAGATTTCCTTTCTGTTTTCTTTCTGCTGGTCAGACAGCAACTTTGGTACAAATTTGACCAACACCCTCCTCATGCACAAATCTGTTATAATTGACTGAACTGACCCATGGCTGATTCCAACTTCGGCAACAATCTCCTCTCATAGTCACACGATGGTCTTCATAGACTATTCCTCCAACCTTTGCAATCATTTTGTCGTTTCTGCTAGTCGATGGTCTGCCACAACGTGGCTCACTGTCCACTGAGGTGCAGCCAACTTTGAACCGGTTGTACCACTCCTTTATTTGTGTTTTTCCCATAGCATCATCTCCAAAGGCCTTCTGAATCTTCCCGATAGTCTGGGCTTGCGTATCACCAAGTTTTTGGCAGAATTTGATACAGTATCTTTGCTCAATATGCTCGGTCATCTTGACTCAAAAAGAAAAATCGCACAGCACACTCTTCACGTCTGTACTCAATGTGTCACTGCGGGCGACTGGTGCAACCTACAGACACAAAAATTTTTGCGCATGCTCAGGAAGGATGCGGCCACCTAATACCCATGCGGATTTTGCTCACGCATTATTATTTTGTTCAAACAAATTCAAGGTTGGATACTTTTTGACTACACCTCGTATTCTTGCCAAACATTGTCATGCTTTCTTTTTTTTTTTAGAATTATATTTCTTTCCAAAGAATCTGAACCAAGTTTATTTTGCATAGAATGCAAAGAACTAGTGTAGTGAAACAAGACAGTGCTTGTTGCATGAACCTTTAATTCCTGTGTAAATTTTGCAGTCTGAAATTGTTGTTTTTTCCAATGGTTTAATTAGTTTACAACTTTTCGTGCTAACTTTAGATAGTGTGTGTGTGTGTTTTTTCTCATTTTCAACAGTTTTAAATGTCAGTACATCTTGATTCATTTACATTTACAGTTTAGTCAAGCAAAGCACAAACTTTTTCTTCACAACAGGCAAAAACAAAAAAACAAACAACTAATTATCAAGAACTTTCTGAGAAAAAACAACAAAAAATGTAATACTCCAGCTGCAAGAAACCTCATTCACAGGCAGAGAGATGGCCAGCAGTCCTCCCAAACAATTGGCTGTTTGTAACTGTGTTAAAAGATTGCCTGACAGAAAATTAATTTAACACATTACTTTATAAAAGACGATGTAGATGAACTAGGGGCATTCAGATGAAACCCAGTCAGATGCCACTCTGACATTGCTATTTCAGATTGTTTTTATTTGAACATCTCTAGTGTGAAATAAATTATTGGCAAGTTTGGAAAATTAAAGCAGTTTAGGTACAGGGGTAGATTCAACCCTTTATCTGGGAAGCTTTGGAGGATCGATAGGGCTAATACATATATAGGGGTGATATTCATTAAAGTATGGAAAATTATTGAATAAAGGTTTTTTTTATATATATACTTACTAAATTATCGTCCTTGTTTCCACTTACAAAGTGATGTCTGTTGGGATGAATATTGTTTATTTCAAAATTTTCTCCTTTTAAGCTTTTAGATCACTGAGATGCTGACCAATATTCATCACTTAGCATCTTGACTTTTAGACTCCCTTTTCTAACTTCCTCAATAATTCCACTTTCTTTGAAATATTGAGAGAAAGGTCTTTCCTCTTGGCACCTCTGCTTTTTCATGGGGCTATTAGCTTGCCCTTTTTGACATTATTGCAGCGCACAGTGAGGCAAAAAAAATTCAATTAAGCAAACAGAGGCCTTGCACAAGCGAAAGAAAGGTTGTGCTAAGCGTGTTGGTTCAGAACGCCACCAAAACCATGCCAAGAACAAAAAAAATGGCCAGTTTTTGGAACATTTTGATTATGAGGCCACTGGATAAAGGGTTGCCTACCTATACTTTAATGCATTCAGTAGTATGGGACTTATGTTTAGATCATATTACTTATGTTGGGTATCTTAGTAAGTATCAGAATATGAAACAAAGAAAATTGGAAGAACTATAAATTCTTTTTATTTGTAACTATGAACTAAAAAGGAAAACCATCAGAAAGTAAATGTAACTATGAATGTTTTTTTTTTTTTTGCTTGTCTAAATTTTCTGTTAGTATTAACTGCATAAGCTACTTAGCAAAGTTTATGTTCAGTTTTCAGGTAGTGTTTCAGATCTCAGTATTATGGAGAACCAAATTGGCTTGTCAAATATGTGAGTGCAGTTTAGGACCAGCAATTTTGCGTTCAGTGGTTTAAGCTACAATAGAGCTCCATGTAGTATCCTTCCTTCTTTTTGTAGATTTTTTTTAATTATCATCTTTACAGCCTTAAAAAATTTCTTTTCATAAGCTTGTACTTATGAGTAATCTGTATACACTGGCAATTTGTTCCTTTTCTTATCATTATCACTATATCAGTGTATTCCTGCTCTATGAGTGAAGTCTTTTTATATTTTTCATTGATAAAGGTATTTGTCATAAATCTCATCAAACATCTAATTAGTATGTAGAATTGCATGGCTGATGACAATTGAGCTGATGCACATTTGGATATTATTATCATAATATAAATTGTACATACATTTTTTTTGTTTTGAAATGGAAATATTGCATTAGTTCCTTAAAAATTTACCAACGTTCTTTTAGAAATTGTCTTACTATTGGTTTTTGTTGTTGCTTTTGCTTTTCTATCCTGAAATCTCTCTCTCTATCAGTTGTTTCTTTTTTGGGGGTGTGTGAAGTGTAGCAGTAATGCTGTGACTGGTGTTGGTGTATGTATGTGTCTCAAGATTAACCATTTTATGCTTTAACAAAAAAAAAAAATGCAATATTAAGCAATAAGAACAAAAAAAATTTAAAACAATATTGTCCAAGCATATTTAAATTATTTTAATTGATTGCATCCTTTTAATGTCAGTACATTTGATTAAGGTGCACTTTTTTAGTATATACAAGGGACTTTCAAAGGAAACCTGCCAGCAATGGTACTTCCATAATGGTATCCTGCTGGGTTACACCTGACCATTCCCTGTGTGTGTGTGTGTTTTAATTACATTCATCCACTAACTTGTGCAAATATGAAAAGGAAGTTGGAATGAAATAGCCAAGAGCACGAACCATTTGGTTTTTATATTTATTGATAATTTCTGATTTTTTTTTCCAGTCATTAACTATATTTAGTTGAAGGATGGTTTTTTTTTGTTTTTTTTGCATACTGGTCACTATGGAAGTTGACGGAAAGGAAAAAGCCACATTCTGGTAGCAGGGCAAACTGTCAGAAATTATTGGATCAGCAGAGAAATATTCTGCTAGCTGACTTGTGAAACTGTGTAATGCCTGGTGTTGTCACAGAGAATTATTGACAAATAGCAACTATTTTTGTGGCCACCAGATGTACTCTCTATTGAACTGAGGAAAGTTGACAGCCAGGTCTCCTTTAACTCGCCAAGTGTCATTCATTAGTTTCTATACATATTACCATAATAAAACGTGCCACTGCTGTTGTGTTCAAGGAAGTGCTTATGAATCAATGAACAGATTACTTCGACAACCACTATATAAAAGCGAATATGAAAACTAGTTTTGAAATTAAATGAACATTCATGGGAATATTTGCATACGCGAGCAGTCTAATTATAATGCACACCTATTTTCCAAAGTAAAATAAATCAGCCTTTGTAATCACATCAATGCGAAAAAGCAAGTTGTTCTGATGGCAGGAGCACGCTATAGCAGATTGAATCTTTTAATTAGGGACTTGTGTGTGTTTGGGTGATATATCTGTTTTTAATTAAATTATGGCCACAAAGAAATGCAAGGCAATTAAAAAATATGTACTATTAACAGAATTTCCTCCCCTTATAAATTTTTTTTTCTGTTTAGTTTACTTAATTGAGGAAGTTTTCTTTAATCACCTAAACTGTTGCTTAAGGCATCATAAATTATTTAACACTTTTTGCTGTCACAAAGAGAAATCCTACCTATCATTTTTATTTTTTTCCTCTTTTGTGTTTTTTTTTTTTTATATAGCCCTAGAGAATGAAATGAGTCACTTTGAAGAAGATGGGATTTGAAAAAGAAAAGCTCGAAAAATATCTGATATTAGTAGCTATAGCACTTTAATTGTTATGCTCTTTGCTTAAATAAAGACTAAATCATGCTTATTTACTGGATTCTTTATAATTACATTTTGGTTTCAAGTTAAAATGTCAACTGTTTTTTTTTAGAATGGATTGAGTTCTTGAAAAAGAAAGTTTACACCAATCAGTTAGGTCAGTCCTTCTAGGGGGCCTGAAGATCTTATAAAGAATCGATCTAACATAAAAAATAAATGCATTTAAATACAATGTGAATCAGTCATGTTCAGATTTATATTTTGATACCTTGAATTTGGGAAGCCCTAGAATTTAGAAGCGGAGAGAAAACATTTGTACATTTCTTTCATACTTACCATTAGAATAAGAAAACTATGTACCAAGTTAAAAACTGAAAGTCTTTCTTTGGGTTTTTAATGTGTTAGATGATGAAATTGGTTGACGTTGATTGAAAGGTTAAATCTTTTCTGAAGTATGTAAGATTTTCAGCAATTATGGAGATGAACACACGTGTATATTTTGCAAAGATTTATGGATCTGTATTCAAGATGAAGACTTGATAATTTCCTGCCATTCTAACAGTTTGACAGACTGATTTACTTTTCCACCGGTGAAGCACATTCATTGAGCTTATAGAGAATAATTGTATGAAATTCTGGCATATTCTCTGCCTTTATTTTTAAATGAAGTCTGCATTCCAGTATACTATTACCACATACTGGTTGTAATTTTATTTTTTATCCAGTGGTCTCATTTTATGAATACCTAATTATTTTTAAAATACCTAAGTATGTGGGTTTTTCATTTTTTTTTTTTCCTTCTAACTATAAGCAAACTCCTAAAAGGTTTGGGGGGGGGTCTGATGTCTCTCAGGAACACTGGAAGATGACTGCCTCAAAGGGGTTTGGCTGATGTTGTCCACAGGAAAGCCATAGTCAAATATGAACCAGCTGGCATCTCAGGATTTGGAAATATAGTGTGCCAAGGGAAAGGGTCAGACAAAAATCACCCTTTGCAGTCATGCTTGCTTGTCCTCACTTAAGTAGATTGAGCAAATGAAAAATTGGCTTAGTTCACCACCTATGAATAAAGATTTAAATGGATTAACGCACAAATGAAAAGATATAAAAAAAAAAAAATTTGTAATTTGGCTCTGGTGAGTTATCTGGAGTATATTTGATAATGGTTATTTAAGAAGAAAAAAAAACAAAAAACCAAGCAGCAAAATTAATTTGAAAGTTGTTTGTTCCAACCCTTTAATTAAAGCAAAGCAGATTTTCTTGTTGTTGAGTTGTATTATAACAAAATTTCAAAAAAAAAAAATTTTTTCGAAAAATGTAAGTTTTATTCAATGATTAAAAAAATCTCTTTGTTATAGAGAGATGTTATTGTTTCATTATTTTTTTTTTATTAATATCAGATATTTTGTAGAGTTTTTTTTTGGTGTGATTAGGGGAAGAAAAAAAACCAGTACACATGTAAATAACTTCGTCTTGGCTTAACTAATCTTATCACCAAAAAAAAAAAACTGACAGCACGATTGAATTTTTCCACTTTGAACCTTTATAGTGCCAATTTTCCTGTGGGCGCAGTAAATTTAGATTTGTCACATTGTTGTCATGGTTCTTCTAGTTTTAAAGGGTTGATATGTTCATATTTATTTAGTTTCATAAAAAACAATAAATCAAACTTTTAGTAGAGTTATTAGCATGATTATAATTATTTAATTGGAACTTTCAATTGATGTTTTATTTGGACTCGAAATTCACATTCCTTTCATAAGTTTGTAATAAAAAATTTTAAATAATATATCTGTTTGTTTTTTAATCACCTGTAGTAAAAGGACAAACCAATTCCCATATTTGACAGAGAAAACTATTTTTATTTATGTAATTTAAATAAATATGTCAGGGCTACATCCTTCCACACAGGATGTCTGCCTCTTACCATCTGCAACATAAAACGAGAAAACTTCCTTTAGTGATACATAATTGTATGTAGATGTCTGTCTGTGTAAGAAATTAGTTAGTTTTATCTTCCGAGCATGAGTCCATCCAGTAACTAATATAATATAGTACCGAAGCAGTGCTAGTAAATTCTGTACTGGATCTAAATGCTTGGAATTTTTCTGATCAGTTTTGAAGCTCAGTTAATTCCATAAATTTAGCAAACATTATTAGTATCATTATTATTTGTTGTCTTTATGTAGTTTTCCATATTTTTTTTTATTGCTAATGTAATTTCCCCAGAAAATCAAGTTTTCCTAATGTTTCATTTAAAGGTGGTGCACACAGCTAGAGATAAACCTGAGTTAAAACCGTGCAGTCCATGGTACAGTAATTTTTTAACAACCTTGGCAAGATAGAAGGATAGAATTTTTATTAAGGGAGATATTGGTATAAGTTTCTGAATAGTTGACATCTTCAAAGCACTAAAACTAATCAGTTTGCACACTGATATAGGTGTCTTTGGAAAGACATTTACTGAATCCCCTCTTCCAATGATAAGTGTAATTCATTCCAACGGGCAAACTTACACCTTATACCTTGTAGCATAAACCTTATGTACTGCAGTCATCCAGAAATGCCTCCAACTCAAGAAGAAACTACTGTTTTACTTCATTGTTGTGCCTTTTTTCCTTCTTTGAGAGTAGAAAGCTTAACCCTCAGTTTGGACCAGACTCCTGAAGGTTGAAGTGATTGTGTATTAACTAAGAAAGTTCTAACTGTTGTGTGCATATTACAACTTGTCTGTAGTGTAACTAGATTGGTTTCATATTTAATCATAATAGCTGTTTATCACTGTACCTAGATCTACACATGCAATGGTTGTATTAATATTTATAGCTGCTTACTGCAATTTCCATGATAGCTATGGTAAAAAAATCTTACTGAACACCATTGATGAGAAGTATAAATTTGCAACCACTTTACATAAATGCAAATTTTAAAAAAGTGTCGACATTTCAATACTGAAATTATATCACGTCATCTCAACATGATATTTCCAGGCTTTCTGAGTACAATCTCTAATCTTTACGCAACAAGTTTTGCTTTCTTTTTTTTAAGTGTAAAATGAAATTTCTTTCAAAACCAAAACCATGAATAATAACCTATAGTGATGATGCCATCATTATTATCATTGTATTCGCTTGTAGAGAGAACTAATTTTGTCTTTGACTATCTACAGCACTTTCAGAGAATATACAAGATAAAATGCTTGTTCATCAATCAAAATACTCATATATTATCTTTTTTATTGTTTTTCATCAGCTTCTCTTTATTCAGATTGCACAATATTCTGTGCACATATTTTAAATAAGGATCCCCCCAAGTATCTTAAAGTTTATAGTTGACTATGCTTATTAAATGTTGGATGTTATTTGTTTGTATGGCTTTTCATAGATTGTACAATGTCAGTGAAGTGCCAGTACATAATTAATTGCAGTAAAAAAAAAAAAGAAAAATCTGAAAAATAAATAATTTTACATGCTTTAGATATAATATGACTACCACAGTTGCTGTGGCAGATACATGAACATTTTCATTTTACCAATCCCATTTTTATTAGGTAAGCTAAGTATTTTGATAAGTAATGCAAATGATGAAGTGCCAGGAATGTTGTAATAAAACCCAGTTGAAAATAGATTCATCATCATTAATATTTCTTTACCACTTTACCAATTGTTAAACACTTTAATTTTTTAAATAGTTGGATTCACTCTAGTGAAATTTTACTTTCAGGAAAATCATTAAAAGATTATAAAAACAAATGGACAATGTAGCATATCTATTTTATACTATGCCTTTGAGTATAAAAATGCTTTTGCACTTTTCTTATATTAAGGAGATACAGGAAAACTACAATATACGTTTCATAGTCATAAATGCTCGTATTAACATTGAGAGGTGCATAGACTTTAATTTTAACAAAACAAAAACATTGAAAAAACATTATAATAATAAACAGTACAACAACAGAATGGTAATTTCAAACTATATCATGCTGCAAATTCAAAATATTCTTTATAATATATTCAGTTTAAAACAAGAATGGATGAAAATATAACTGCTTTCTTTGCATAAAGGTATAACTCATATCAGACAAAGGAACTAAGAACTCTGTTTTAGCATATTGTTACCATGGTTAAGAGAGGTATAAATTGAATGTTTGGTTCTAGGGCTGTTCTGGAAGGTAAATTATTGGAAGGGTGTAAAAACATTTTAGGCCCCTATACGTATAAAGAAAAAAATTTAGAAAAGGTTTTATTAGAATATTGAAAAAATATAAACTCAAAACTAATTTTGACTTATTCTCAGACAAAAACAATAAGGTGCAAAATCTAACATTTGTGGTAATTGTGGATCATCATAATAACTGATATAAGACAAAAACAAAAACTAATATCTTGCGATGTTGAGATGCCTAAGTGTGAGGACAACATGCATGCAATAGATTGACCTAGAAATAGAATGATAAATTGTTGAATCTCTTGACAGCATTTCTTTCTCATTAGACAACTTTAAAAATTGACCATTACATAATAGTGATGCTCCTGGACTTGTTAGAGTGTAACAGACAGAAATAATAATCAAAATTAAAATGGAAAAACTTTATTTTTTGCAAAATGAAGTAAATTCTGTTGAATTAGGTAAGCCGTTAGATGTTCAATATTCAGGATATGGCTACGCTCGATTTTAGCTGTATTTTAACAAGGTCAAAAAGACAAATGCTGTCAGTTAAATCTTTCTCACATTTCAGTGACATCAGAGCATCAAGTCATTGACCATACAGCTTCTGCAGAAAGAGTTAGCAAACTTCAGTTTTCTAAAACTTCTTTCATCTTTGCACACAATGGAGGCAACTGTTGATACTGATCTGTTTATTGTCATTGATGTTGGGAATGAACCATATTGATTTTCACAAATTTCAAAATCAGTAGGATATCTATACATAATGCTGCTCACTCTTTTCATCTTGTGTGAACATTTTAATTTCATTGTGCAGTAGTGCAGGTGATGGAAGTTCAGTTGGATACTGCTCTCACAAGTTGAATTCAGTCATTGCCTCTTTCTCCTATGGATTTCTGCAAGAAGAGAATCAGAGACAAGCAAATTCCTTTCTATGGAATTAATGCATTGTTGATTGCACTGTTGTGTTAGGATTTTTATCTAGTTGCCTAGTTACTTTGCAAGGGTAATGAAGTTTGGTGTATTCTACAACTGTATCTATGTACTCGTGTTGGCATGCGTATTCAACATTAGCTAAGATGATTTCTAGGTATCTGTCAGAACTTTCCTTTATTTTTTCTCCAGGATCATGGTCCGCCAGATCCTCAAATTTATTGGTTCTACATTCAGAGAGTTTAGTTTGCTGGTGTTCCAAAACACAGCTTCCAGTGCTGCTACATTTATAATAGATCTGTGGCAGTCTTTGATATTTCTAATACCTGCACAAGAAAATCTGTAGGATCATCGCATCTCGTATTTCGTTATGGCTCTGTCCCTCACCAGAAACTGGTGCTTTCCCTGGCCAACTGTGATCTGTGTTTGCATGCATCTCTTTATTTTTCCTGCATTTTCTTCTGCAGATTTTGCTCATTCAGGAATTTAAAAATGCAGCTGTGTGACTTCAGTGGAAAAAATTTTGGAATGCATCCCACAGTGGGATTTGTGGTATCCATATTTGACATTGAAGCTTCACTGCCTTTCGAAATGTTATTGCACCTATGGGGTTTAATTCTGGCTGAGATTTCCGCTACCTCTTCACTGTTTGGGACAAGTGAAGGTGTTTATTCTATATGCTGTATGGCTGATGTATTTTCAGTGGCAGGAATTCTGGAACTTATTATTTCATATAGTACAACAAACTTCTTTATTAAGCCTGCTAGGTTGATCTGCTTTTCGCTTTCTCTCCTTTCCCAGCTGCACCTGATATAGTTGAAAATCTTCCAGTAGTCATATAAATTTACAAATTGCACTATCTGTGTCGTTGTGCAAATAATACTATTTACGTACACTTTATACCTTCAGGGACTATATAGTAATATAAATTAGAGTCTAGTAATAGTCAATAACAATTTTAAAATCATTCAGAAAGGTACTTATAAAACATATCTAACTGCAAATACTTACTTTCCTATAAAGTTCTTTTAAATACAGATATAAATATGTTTAAAATCTTCATATTTAATTGTCTGAAATCTGTTAAAACTACATTTTCAATGAAAAAAAAAAAACATAAAAAATCTATTTTTCTTGCTATAACTATAAAATATTGAATTTAGTGTCACTTCATGTAATTGCTATTATTATTATATTATTATTATTATTGGGGGTCCTCTTGTAACAGTGAAGAAAAGACGGAGAGTATATCAAATAACTGGTGGGAGGGTCTTGAAAGTGCACTCTAATTTGATTCGTAAACTGCATGTACATAACTAAGTGACCGATCAGTGCAATCACATGAGGCACAAAAAATAAGTTATTCATTATTGATTTACAGTTTTAAAATTACAAAAAAAAAAAATAATTAAAACGTTTACTTTTAGGCATCTGGATAGCACAGCAAAGCATATGAAAATTATCAGTATATAAAAAGTTAAGGGGGGGCCCCAAATTCTATTTTAAGGAAAACGAAAGTAAACATGAAATAAATTCGGGCCAAAATGTCAGTGATATATTTGGAAAAAATTGAATGTAGATAGTGGATAACTATAAAGTTAAAATCATTACGTAATTGTGCACTACCTCCAAATTACACATCAAGAAGTTTTTTTAAAAAGTGAAAATTTTGAATTTTCGTAACAGCTGCAACGTGAATGTGAGTGATATTAGTCATAAGTTAATTTTTGCTTCAATTCAGACGTTTATTATTGATTATGCTTAAAATGATTCATAATTCAGAATAAAATAAATTTGAATGAGACACATTCGTTTTATTGCCTAATTTAAAGGGCCCCCCCCCCACTATAAAACTTCCACATTTCTGTAGTAGTAAACAAATATCAGGCAGAGTAATTAATTCTTTTAATGAACATTATTATTGAGTGCACTATTGCCAGGTTGGCACACCCCTAGACATTTTCCACCAGTTTCCTGCTAACAGCAGACCCAGTTTTTAATCTTTATTTAGTTATTCTATTATACTGAATTATTATAGAGTACTATTGATCTTTCTAGAGGTCTTTATATACAAGAAAACCAAGAATTTATCTGTACTTTTTGTAAGCTACTTGGCTTTAAAAAAATATATTTCATGATGGTCAATGATCATCCATAAATGACAATGGCATAGTAATGGAGGAAATATATAATTAATAAATAAATAAGCCAAATTTAAGAAAAAATTATCTTTTTCATATGACAAAACATTTTAAAAATGATTAGTAGTCTGCATTTTTGTTGTGTTCAGTCAAGTAAAAAATATTAATTTTATAAAAGTTCCTAAAAGCTAAACTTATTAGTCTTCAGCTGTGCTCCTGTCAAGTAAAAACTTCATTTGTACATGTTTCTCTTTTTAATGTGAACACTGCATTCGTTAACTCGGTTTCTCATAAGTTATTCGATTAATTCATCTGCGTTTCTGCTGGCTTGAAGGGAAGATTAAATGCAACAGAACCTTTGCCATTAACCCGGTGATCACTCTTTTGGAGTGTGGACAGGTGAATCTCTTTACAGATTTTCTGTTTGTGACATAAACCTTTGTTTAAGCTACTTTTTTTACTTTGCCGTGCTTAAGCTCTTCGCATCACTTCTTGGCATTCATGGTTCCAGGTGAAATCTCTGTTTGTTTACATCAGTTCTTTGCCACCAAAGCTGGTGACTATGTTATGTGAATATCCAATATGCAATAAAGTTTTTATGCCTCTGTTTCTGACAAAAGAGTATTCTTATGCCACTGAAGAGCCATATTATTTTCTGGATAATGGCACACCTTTGGATTTTTATTTGGTGATGGCTAGCCTAAGGATTATTTGCAGATGGTAGGCTATTCAATTAAACAGGTGACCATACATTGCACAGGATGGAAATTGGTTCAAGCTCTGATGATCTTTTGCATTTAATAAAATATATACAGATCTCTGTAATAGTAAAAAATGTGGGTTGGTTCATAATTTATTTACCTGATCATGCTGATGTAAAATGGGCTCCAAAATAAGTAAATGTATTTTTGTAGAATTTTAGTAGCCTGGATGTCCCCCTGTTTTAACTCTTTGAGGAGTACCATATATTTACAGAGAGTGCGGGTATTCTCCTCAGAGAGTTTTTATAATTACCTTTTTGAATCTCTACAACTGCAAGTGTTTAGGCAGCTGCTCATAATGTTTATATTTCCATTTCAATTTAACAAAATTATAGGTTTCCTTCATACTGACTAAATTAAATAGTTTAATCTTACCTCTCCATTTTTGTTTTTCTCGAGTATAATCCATTTTCTATTGTGCCTTTTTATCAAATTATTTTCTAGAGATAAAAAATGAAAAGTAGTCATAGTTTCTGAAAGTGAAGTCTAACTACCATTTTGGAAAGTTATTGTAAAAAAATGTATATCGAAGCTTGCGGCCCAAATATTGTACAATGAATAAGGAAGAACACCAGTGGGCAAAGGGGTTATAAAATAAGTAAATCGGGGGGGGGGGATTGGCGATACCTCCAAGGCTTGATATTAGAATTGTTCTTGTTTTTTTTTAAGTAACTGGACAGATGGACGGTTTCCAGAATTTCTGTTTTTTTTATCGGTGGTGTCATTCAGTTTGAAAAACCGCCTTGATATATATTTCTAGCCTGGAGCCTTGTAGCAAGACATAACAATTTCCTGTCTTTTTCTATCATCCAACCGAAACCAACCTAAGTATTTGAACTTTGTAGACCAAATGGCATGAACATTTTTGGAGCTGCCAGCATGATTACATCAGATCTATAAACATGGTTGACATGTATAAGCCATAACTGCCTTTTTTTTTTTTTTTTCTCAAAGCATCAATATGGCTTTGTAGTAATTTTCTTTTCTTTTCCCCTTGCTCTTCTAGTAATACAATCCAGAATCTTGTTCGTTTCATTTCATTTTTTCTGATCAAACCATCCTTGACAAATCACATTTAAAATCTTGTAACTTCTGTATTTATTTCAGGTCAGCTAATCTTACCATTATTTTTATATTTTGACATAAATTTAATAAAAAGTGATTAGATAAAATATATTGGCAATTCATCTTGCTGAGCTCCAATTTTTCACTAATCAATGATTTCTGCAGTCAAATTATATTCAGGTACCATGTACTCTTATCATTTCTGGATAGAAGCCAATAATTTTAGAAATCTTTTACAGAGAGAATCTATTGGTGTGTATGTGTATATGTATATATATATATAATTTTTGAAAATATTTTTTCTGAGCAAGATGTTTGTCATAATGATATTTCATTCGGGCCTTATTTAGGTTTGACAAGTACTTTCTACATAGCCTGCAGCATTCTAATTGGCCACTATGTAAAAAAAATTTGACTAAGTAAATAAATATTTCTCTCTTTCAGAGGAAATACTCTAAATTACCATTCATCTCCATCAGAAATCTTTTGATACTTTCAAAATATATATATATATATGATACTAGTCATATAATCTAAAATGTAACCAGTATATATTTCTCAAGTATTATTAATAATGAGTATGTCTGTTGATTATGAATCACATGTGAGGGTTAGAAGAAACTATACAATTCAAGATTGTTCATAGTTTGAAAAAACTGTTATTGATAAACTAGATCACAAGGTAAGGAACCAACAATGTTCTCAACTACAGAATACAAGGTATTTCTCAGTTTTCTTTGATGTTAAGAAAAATTGGTAGCAAGAAAAAAACGTTATTTCACAAGACGAATTTAAGTGAGAGGTGATTAATAGATGCTGATGTTCGGGGGTTACATTCCAAAGCAATGCTGTTTATGGCTATTGACAAACAGATCTGAAATGCAGTGGTGCTGCTGTTTTTGGATTTTTTTTTCTATGAGAGAAGAAAAGACTCGAGACCAAAGAAAAGAGTTTTTCAGCAGGTTGTGGCTTAATTCACGGAGGTGTTTAAATGGGCAGGCTTTGCTTTATCATACATTAGAAATTTAATTTGGCAGTCTTAGGATTTTTGAAATAAAAAAACTGCACATAAATCTTAAGTATACCATATTTATTTGGGATTTAGTGAACTGTTAAAATTATTTGACAAAATCACAGGCATTCTAAGGCAAGCTCATCGTGGTCTGAAACCATGCATAATTTGGCATCTTGGAAAACCAGATGACTGTCATTTGCTAAAGTGTAAGGTCAATAGAAAAGAATCTATTTTATTGAACTTTGAAAGCGGTATAAAGTTTTTGGTTTTTTTTGTGTGTGTGCATGCATTTTGGTCTTTTCGCTGTTGGAAAATGGCTTCACTTGTCTATAAATTCCTGGAAGTAATTACAAGGACATTCCATCATGTTTAGTTAGTTTGATTGGTGAAGTTGCTGCTACAATATTTATTTATTTTTTTTTTTAGGAATTGAGGATTTCGACCCTGTCTGATAGAGAGAGAGAGAGAGAGGCTTGGGGGAATTTTAAAAAGAAAAACAATTTACATATTAACACATTTTATCGAATCCCATTTAGAAAATTCAAAACAACATCCACCAAAATCAGATCTGGTCATTTCATTTTAAGTCCAGATAACACACACTAGAGATACTTGTCATCAGAACCATCATCAGTTCATACAGATTCTAGAGTAATATGCTGAGGTGATTGGCTGTCGATACTATGTTTATATACTTACTACACAATTATAATTAGTAGCATAATAATTTGATAATACATTTTCATTACTTGGATTGGGTAGAGTTGATATTAATGATTATTTGATACTAGAAAACTTGAGCCATCTAGAACAGTATGCAAATTAATATCTTGAATTAATATTTTAAAAGAAAATGTTATTGTTTAATGCATGACTTATAATAAATAGATGTATAATCTCTTTATTAGTTTGAGATTTAAAAAAAAAACAACAACATTTGTGTAACCCTTCACCCATCTGCCTCCTCTTACCCACTGGAAAAGTTTGTAATTCACCACTGTTTATATACTTGTTCCAGCTTCCTTTTCTTTCTTGTTACAAGTGAGTTAATTGTGCTTATCAATGAATCATTAATCACAGTAGGCAGAGGCACAGAGAGCTCATTGGTTTTATTGTGCCACTTGACATTCTAGGAGTTAATGATATTTTCCTCAGGCTTGTTATTAAGTAGTGCCCACATCCAGCTACAATCTGGATGATAAACAGCACACATACTGACAGGGGACATTATCAGCTGTTTCCTGCTGTAATCTGGATAAGTATCAGCCTTCTGCTGCTTAAAGTCTAGCAGAATTCATTGTAGTATTCCATCATGCAAATATTGGTTAATCCTACATTCAGGCACTTGCATGGGTGACTAGTGAATACCAATTTGGGAAACAAGTAGTGAAGTCTGCAGTTTAAATCTCTCAGAATGCATAAACAAATTTTCTTTAAATATGTTTATCATATCATTTATTCAGTACCTTGTTATATATTTTTTTGCATCAGTGTAGTCTGAAAAGGCGTAAAACATGTTATTCATTTCCTGACAATTTTAAAAGATTATTATAATTGAAGAGGTCAGTATAATAAAAGTTGATTCAGTATTTTTTTTTTTACATATTTTCATTTAATTAACTTCCCTGAAAGTAAATTTTGTACTAATTTACAGTTTTACTGAGTCAACCACTTTTGCTTTGTACGACAATATTTCAGTAAAACATTTTGGCCGAACCCATTACAGGTAAAATCATACTGCAGTCATTCGTAGTTGAGTTAAGATTGAAAGCAGTTTTCAAAACTTTATTTTACCTAAGCACTTCAATTTTTTGCCACATCTAAAAACACGAAGAGTCCTAATAGATATTTCCTTGCCAATGTCAAATAACCATGGTACCATGCTTCCTCGCCAGTGTTCTCTCCATTGATGAGATTGGTGCATGACTCAGTAACTAGAGTTTATGATAATTTAAGAATGCATCAAAATAAGTTTTTCTATCACTATTGCATTGCTCCTTCAATTTACCAATTTATTTTTTAACCCGAAAGCACAAATATTGCCACCCTAAGCAAGAGAAGATCTAGTGAGCTAAGTACTGTGGGAATTTCAGACAGACAGATACATGGATGTAATGGCAAACCTGCTGTGATTTATTGTTTTCATATAATTTGTATGGACCATAGAAGGGAAAACTATTTCAAAAGCAAGCACTCGACATGGTGGGTCATGTTTTTCTCTTCTCTCCCATATCGTATTTTCAGGAAGGGATTTGATGGCTAAATATCTCGTAACTTTAGCAAATTTGAAACTTGCTGTTCATTGGTAGTGTTTAAAAACAGTTGTGATGGTAACAAATGGAACTGGTCCAGCTAACTATACCACACGCGTGTTTCCAAACATCCTAATTCGAGCTTTATTTAAAGAGAGATACTGTTGGTTTCTTTTTTTTTTAGGTTGTGTGGAGTCCCCAGCAACCAAACCTAGAGATTGATTCATTGTGAAAGAAAGAAAAGAATGTATGCAATTTACTTTGGCTCAGTCACAAACTTCAATCCCGGTTTAGTGTTTCCCCCATGCAGCTAACTTCTGAATTAAAGCTCCTGAAAATGTAGTTTTGAGCTTTTCTTTAATGAAAAAGAAAGAAAAAAAAATATTTCTCAAATGACAATCAAGTTTTAAAAACATTTTCTGTCTTTTAATCAAAAGTCAGGTGAACTGTTTTGGTTACATGATTTTGAGAATATTAGCAGAAATTCTCGTTGATAATAGTGAAATATTGTCCAGTTGATTGCTTTCATTTGGACAGTTGCGAGGAAATTTATGAGAGTTGTGAGGAATTAATTCATACGAATTGACTACTTCATGAAATTGAATTATATGGTAATGATCAATTCAAAGAAGGAACATGTTACACACAGAAAATACACATAATACAGAGAGAGGAAACATGTACACACAGAAATACACATATACAGAAGAGGAACATGTACACACAGAAATACACATATACAGAGAGAGGGAACATGTACCCACAGAAATACACATATACAGAGAGAGGAACATGTACACACAGAAATAACACATATACAGAGAGAGGAACATGTACACAAGAAATAAACATATACAGAGAGAGGAACATGTACACCACAGAAATACATTACAGAGAGAGGAACAGTACAACAGAAATACACATATACAAGAGGGAAAATGTACACACAGAAATAACATATACAGAGAGAGGAACATGTACACACAGAAATACACATATACAGAAGAGGAACATGTACACACAGAAATACACATATACGAGAGAGGAACATGTACACACAGAAAATACACATATACAGAGAGAGGAACATGTACACACAGAAACACACATATACAGAGAGAGGAACATGTACACACAGAAAACACATATACAGAGAGAGGAACATGTACACACAGAAACACACATATACAGAGAGAGGAAACATGTACACACAGAAACACACATATACAGAGAGAGGAACATGTACACACAGAAAAACCACATATACAGAGAGAGGAACATGTACACACAGAAACACACATATACAGAGAGAGGAACATGTACACACAGAAACACACATATACAGAGAGAGGAACATGTACACACAGAAAACACATATACAGAGAGAGGAACATGTACACACAGAAACACCTATACAGAGAGAGGAAACATGTACACACAGAAACACACATATACAGAGAGAGGAACATGTACACACAGAAATACACATATACAGAGAGAGGAACATGTACACACAGAAAACACATATACAGAGAGAGAACATGTACACACAGAAATACACATATACAGAGAGAGGAACATGTACACACAGAAATACACATACGCATAAACACATACACACACAGAGAGACGAACACATGCACACATACATTAAACCATAAATAGCACTAGCAAAATAAACGGTCGAGGGAAGAAATGCTGGACGATAACCACTTCTGAGAGGTCGGTGAAGGACGGAGTTCTCCGGTGACCCGACCAGGGCATGGCAGAGTTGTGACGCGCTGACTCTCTGTGCTGCGGCATCGTCTTTCCGTTTTTGGGGCAAATAAACAGTATAAGTGGCAGGTAGAAGTCCCTTTTGGGGAATGTAAATGAATCGCGCAGGAGTTAAAGTTCCTTCGCAGAACAGCAGCTGCGAACGTCCAGTGGCCCTAAACTAAGACAGGGCAGACCGTCGTATTTTGTCATGGACGGCGCCGCAACCACATATGAGCACAGTCTGGGAGCCTTTGAAAACCTGAACTTATCAGAAAAAACGACAGTACATCAGATGAGGTAGGACGCGGTAACACCCGCTTTGCCCATTGCTGCTGCTGACTGACGTTGTGTGGGGCGAAGAGGGGGCTGCTCTTCTGTTTTCACCAGCTGCTGGATAAATAACGTTCGATGGTTCTTGTAGGTGCCGGCAAATGTTCTTCCGCCATGTCTGCAGTCGAACTCAGTTTCGATTCCTAGGCTCTGGTTCACGGCAAAAGATCGTTTTTGTTGGCTTTAAGACGGTCATGGACATCTGATATATGCGACTCTCCCTTATCCAATGCCTTGGAGAGTTCCACCTGGCATCCACGAAGGGCCCATTTCAAATCCGCCAGTTCCCGCGAACTGAAGCTCCACCCGACATTCACCTGTTCTTATAAGTATCAGACGCCTACCGGATGACCGGAATGGCCTATTTCCGTTTCCGGGAGGCGTCTGCGCACTCTTGTCAAGTCTCTGTGTATTTGTGGAGCTTTAAGCTAGCGAAACACACCGAACAGGTGAGAGGCAGCCATTCTACTAAAACCCTGTCACTAATCTCGACAGAAACAAGCAAGAATACCACGGAACCCGTAGGTAAATGTTAAACACAAAATCGTCTTAACGTAGCAACTTTTATACAAAAGAAAAGGAAGAAAAAATGGCTACAAATAATTTCTTTTTAGGTGTAAAGGGAGATAATCGGGGTCAAGTAAGGAAAGATGAATGAATTCAGAATGAAAATGAAGAATGTAAACAAAAGTAAAGTAAAAGTAGTCAGTAGTTTCCACTGATAGCGGATACACCGCTGCTATCGTCGATACCTGTGGCCAATGAAGGACATTGCCTGATGAAATAAGTTCGCTGTTTTTGGAGTGATTTTAAAGGAGGTCGGAGAGCCAGCCAACACCTTCACAGCACCCTAAACAATGTCAAGAACGTGCTGACCATATCGTGCGAGTATTGGTTTGAACTTGAAGGTCTCAATCGATTACACGTGTTCCATGTTGAACAGCTTCATCATTCGTTAAAGTGAAATTATCTCCAATTGCATCTGCGTATGATCCGACCCAGTAATCCAGAATTCCGACCCTATACTTCATTGCTGTCAGGGTTTCTCTCTGAAACATATTCAGGTCTGTAATCTGCCCGATGCCATTCTTGCCCAGGCTATACTACTTACCTCGCCTTCGATCCCTTTCCATGATGTTTGTGAGCCGATTGAATGTTTCACGTTTCTCCCAGATGACCCCGCACCGCGAGTCGCATTGAAGGCTAAATCTTGGCTCATCGATAAAGAGAATGTGCCTCCAGTCGATAAAGAGAATGTGCCTCCAGTCGCGTGGTCTTCAAAGGATATTCTCCCTGGAACCGGTTTAATCGGGTTGTGTCTCACGTTCGAATGGCTCGGGCCGATACCGATATCCTTGTAATCGCAGAGAAATCAGAAACAATTTGAATCACTGTTAAAGTTTTTGCTTCGCCGAGTCAAAAAAAAAAAAAAGTAACACACAGCGAATACCTGCGGTTTTGACCTCGCGATCGAGTTTGAACTGGTCTTCGGAATATATTTGCATGCGCTTGAAATTATCTCTGTAGCCGAAAAGCTACAGATCTGTCTAACATTTGGCAATTCCTTGGTTACGCGTAAATCGGGATGCAGTGTTGTCATTTAATATGATATTTTTCTGCTATTTCTTTAGTAAAACTGGACTCAATTCCAATAGAACATTCCCGAGGCAGCAAAACCAAACCGAGAATGTTCTATGCCCGTGTAAAGTCTATTGGCTATAAGTGCCGCTTATAAAGACAGACAGGAGCTTCTGGGAGAAGAAAGACGATAGAATGTAAATGTAAAGTGATTTAAATGTTCGCATAGATGAAATGTGCACACGATTTTCGTAATTGTTAATCAATCCTGTTTTTTCTATGCAGTTGAGTGTTTGACGCCTGGATATGTACGGTTGATACTTTTATCTCCGGCTTATGATGATAGTGCCAATGTTGTTTTTATTTTCTCTCATTGTGAGTTAATTAATACTCTCAATTCTGGCTACAACTAGATTTGAGAGAGAGAGAGATGACGTCAATACAGAGAGAAATGACGTCAATACAGAGAGAGATGACGTCAATACAGAGAGAGATGACGTCAATACAGAGAGAGAGAGGAGGTATCGCTGATACTCGTTTGTTGGTAACGTTATGAACGCTCGCAGACAACAACAGGAAGAAGCTGGGGAGGTAACTCTTTCGTTCCAATCGCAATCCTCCACTACCGGCACGAAAATCCGTGCCGCCCTCTCCTCTGGCGGTTTTCGATGGTGTTAAAAATTGATCCGTTTCGTACTGGCACCCTGTAGACTGCGGACCGTCAAAGGCGTATTAGAGTTTGTTATGGTGGACCGCTGGCGTTTTTCCTCGCCAGACGGAACACGACAATAAAGCCACTCAGTTCCGCTGACAGTGAGTAACGTCGCCTGAGCGGAATTAACGAACCAGTCGCTCTTGTATTGAACCACTTAGGGTTTATTCTCTTCCTGAACCGAGGAGTTTGCAGCTTCGTTTACTCTACTAATCGTGTTTCTGTTTATTGTGAGAAAAGCCGTTTCTTGCAAGGATCTTGGTTATCCCGCTCTTATGCCATGCAGAGAGTTTCCATCACCACTCTCATGACAGACTTTGTTTTGGATTGATGGTAGTGTTTATAAGTTACCTTCGTGAATAATTTCGCGAATACCTGGAGATAATAGCTCGAGACATTTAGTAGGTAGACAGTGCTGGCAAAATCTTAAAGATGCATTTATATATTTTCTTCAGCCTGTTAAGAATGAACTTAAAATTATGAATATACGAGGTC